>JAFEMH010001660.1:260000-438437 GCA_022495995.1 Adenophora triphylla var. japonica
TTATTCGAAAAACAGGAGAACAAAACATGTTTTTGATTTTAGAAACTAAGTAAGTAAATTTATCAAAAGTTTCAGATTTTTCTCTTAAGAAATAGACCCATGTAAACCTAGAAAAATCATCAACTACAACATAAACAGACTTCTTACCTCCCAATCTTTCTACCTCAATAGCACCCATCAAGTCCATATGTAAAAGCTGAAAACAATGTGTTGTTTCTGAGTGTTGCACATTGTGTTGTCCAACACTGTGAGCAACACGAGTCTGCTTACCCTTTTGGCAGTCAAGTTGCACACTTGTTTATTACCAACAAGGTAGCAATTATCACTCGATCTTGTTTCAGTCATGACACAAAAGTTAGTATTATCAAATACTTCACATGTATTTTTATTGAATTTTACCTCCAAATTGTCATCACATAATTGGCTAATGCTAATTAAATTAGCAAGTAGACCATCTACATGCAAGACATTTTTAATGGAGGAAAACCAACAATATCTAGTGTTCATTTTCCTATTATTTCACTCTTGCCTCCACCTCCATAGGTTACTGAGCCACCTTGAATGGGTTGGTACTCCGTTAGGAATGATCTTGTTCCCGTCATATGACATGAACAACCACTATCAAAGTACCAAGCACCTGAAATGTTAGTCCTTAAAGCAGTGTACACAGCATAGCATTTCAGTTTTTCTTTGGGTAACCAAGCCTTTTTCGAAAATCTAAATTTCTGTCCACCAGTGTTGTCTTGAGTGTTGTCTTGAGTGTTGTCCTGAGAATTTGGCGACACTTGAGGCAACACTTGTAGACTAGACATTTTCTTTTGAAGAATAAAGCAATCTGATTTTTTATGTCTAGGTCTGTGACAGTATTCACACTCAATAGATTGATCAGAAGTATCACTAGAAGTACTACCCTTTTCCTTGACTTATTCTTTTACAAAACGATTTTTAGTTTCAACATCAAACAAGGAAGAGGTAATATTTTCTAGTGATTCTTGGAACCCAAGACCAGCTTTAAGAGGCTTACTCAAGTTTAGTATCTCATCCAACTTGGATGAACTCGTGTTGAATATTTTGAAGGTGAATTCGGCTAGATTGAGTTTGGCCTTGAGTTTATCAAGATCCAAATATCTCCTACTGAGTTGAACCTCTAGCCGAGTCAAGGAGTTTTTAAGATCATGATTTTCCTTTTTCAAGAATACAACCATCTTGTTCTCCTTTTTCCATTCTACGAGAAGGGACTTATAGAGGTTTTTTAATTCATGAATGAGCTCATCTTTATCAAGTTCATCCTCTATAGATTCCTCTGAATTTAGATCAACAGAACCATGCAAGCAAATATCATTTAAAGAATCATACCTGCTGAGTGTTGTGTCAAGTGTTGCCATTTCATGGACGACACTTAAGGCAACACTTTCTGAAGAAGTTACAAGTGTTGTGTCAGGTGTTGTCATATCTGGGACAACACTTGAGGCAACACCTTCTGTCGAAGGCAGCTCCTCTATCGTGGCCATCATGACCACTTGCTCGATCTTTTCATCTTTCTCCGTTCCTTCCTCCTCTCCATCACTAAGAGACACCCACATTATTTTGCCCGCCTTTCTCAATATATTAGCACATTCATTGGCATAGTGACCCCAATCGGAACAAGCGTGACATTGAATAGATTCAATGTATTTAGGATCGGACCGGGACTTTCCTGAGGATGCACATCTAGGTAAGGTGTCTTTTGGGTTCAGAGGAGGGACTCTTCTTGACACAAAACTTGACATTTTGGATTGTTGATCCTTAGCTTTCACCTACACATTGTTAAATTTCCTAAGCATGGAATTATATTTCTTTGCAAGTAAAGCTACACTAGTATTTTCATTTAATTCCTCGAAGGCTTCATCCTCATCATCCACACATGTGTCCGAAGATTCGACTTTTAAAGCAATGTTTTTGCCTTTTGAAGCCTCGGTTTGCTCATTCAAATTTAATTCGAAATTCTTTAAAATACTCATCAAGGAATTAATGTCCATAGTTGAAAGATTATGGGCCTCTTCAATGGCTGAAACTTTAATATTAAAACGTTCGAGAAGAGTACGAATGGCTTTTGAAACAAGTTGTTTATTAGTAAAAGGTTCTCCTAATACTTGACAAGAATTTGAAATATCAATCAACTTTTCAAAATACAACGAAATGTCTTCGTTTTCACCCATTCTTAATCTTTCAAATTTACTAGTGAGACCTCTAAGCTTTGTTTCTCGAACACTACCATCTCCTTCACAAAATCTTTGTAAAGTATCCCAAGCATCTTTTGCAGAGGGACTATTTTGAATGAGTTTGAACATATGCATGTCAACCCATTCATAGATAGCATTTAGTGCCTTTTCATTGAAACTAGCAAGATTATTTTCTTCAATTGTCCATTCAGATTCAGGTTTGACTTTAACGTCACCATGCTCATCTGGAAGGAGTAATGGAAAAGAATAACCATTTAAAATAGATCGCCAAGCTCGAAGATCAATTGATTTGATATGCGAGCGAAGGCGAATCTTCCAATAAGCATAATTTGATCCATCTAAAACCGGTAATCTCTTTTGATTAGGGTTTGCAGGATCATAAGCCATGACAAAAGGATCAAGACACTTAATATATCAAGTGCTAGGCTCTGATACCAATTGAAATTGTCTATGGCTTAGCAAAGTGAGACAAAACTCACAAAGTGAGACGAAACTCACAAGTGTTGTCCTTAGTGTTGGCAACACTAACAACAACACACACCAATTCGAAAACAACAAATAAATAGAAATAAATCTAATTTACAGTGGAAGTAAATAACAATACACAAGAAATATATTTTTATCAAGTTATATAAATATATAACTTGATGGGTGCCAGGAGGGCAAGACATTTCTATACTATATAATATGAATTCAATACAAGGTCAAAGAAGTTTCCTTAATGATAAATAATCATTAACTCAAGGAACAATAAATAAAGAACTCTCTATGAATACTAACACTCAAAACCTCACGAAAATACAAAGTTATATGTGAAACTCTCGAGTGTTAGATCAAGTGTTGCCAACACTGAATGGCGAAACTTGAAAAACAGAATTCTTTCTTGTGCAGATTTGTGTCTTCTGAATTGGATGATCTCAAATGTAGATCGACTGCACTATTTATAGGCCTCCAAAACTTGGAGCCTACTCAAAATGATCGCCAATGTACTTGAAGTTGTTTCCACCTTTTTAGCTCTTCTCGCCTCATTTGTAGAAGACTTAGTCTCCATGGCTTCTTTTGCTTGTACACCTTTGCTGTAGATACCTTGTACTCTATCCTAATCTCCCCCTGAATAGCTAAACAATAGCTCTTTTACTTGGTCATCATATAAACAACATGTTTATATGTTAATTTTTTCATCTCTTCGTAACTCACGCCTGGGCACTTTCTATTGACCTATTCAAGCTCACAAATAGCAAACTAACAACTGATATTTAAACATTAATTTACACATTATTATTTCTGAAAAATATAGTAACTATTTTGGTGTTGCCAAATCTAAATGGCAACACCTTTGGCAACACCAGTGGCAACACTGGATTGCAACACTAGGGACAACACACATGGAAACACATGTTCTAACATTTAGAGCACTCTAAGCTGTACACATTGTTAGTGTCTTCACCAACATGAAGCTTGTAGCAGCGAATCAACTTAAGCCTCATAGCCTGATTGACATTAGAGGGGTAAACTTGAATAGTGGAGGCATGTTGTTTTTTGAACAAACAGGAAGTCTTTAATACGCAAACATTTTCTTAGCAAATATAATATATATAGAGGACGAATGAGCATTTGATATTTGAAATTGAATTCAAATTTCAAATTTTATGAACTTACCGCCAAGAACTAATAACAACCCAAGGATTTTTTGAACAAACAGGAAGAATTTTAACATCTACATTGTCTAACATATTACATTCACACAGAAGTAGAACAATTGTTGATATTAAATTTTGCATGCAAGACACCTGTCCAAGTTTACTTTTCATCCAGCTAACATATAACACTTAGATAAAATTGAATTTTTTAATTTTATGGATTTTCAGCTTCAAATGGGAAAAGACATTATTGTCCAAGTTTCGTTTTCATTTGGAAAGACGCCTGGAACTGACGGCAAGACAATCCGCCTGAACAATCCGGCCGCAATCATGTAGGATCCGTCCGCAATTCGCCTGTTCAAGCAATGGCGTGGTCGCCCCTGTCTTCTCCGCGCGATCGTCCAAAGTTACTGGAATATTGGCGTGGTCGGCCCCCTTCAGCGCGCGGTCGCTCAATCCTTGTTGTTGTGTTTCCTCGGCCATGCCCTTCCTTAGCCGGCCACGCCTGTTTCTTGCCCAGATCATGCGGCCAAACCAAAGTTTCAAGCAGCAGCCTTTCTTTTCCATTTAATTGCAGTTTAGCCCTTGTACTGTATTGTTGTGGGTAAAATCAGGATCACCACATCTTGAAAAGTTTCCAGCATGTCGTCATCTTCAAATCCGAGGACAAGGTAAAATTCACTTAGATAATTAAATCATTATTTAATTATTTTTTGCTATATCTTTAATTACAGGTAAAAAGAACGTGGGAGAAACCTATTTCATGGACTCATTTCAACGGTTGAGAGACCAACTCAAGATCGAGATAACAAAGCCGAGATTCTAGAAAAGTTTGTTAGGGTTTTGTTATCTTCAATTATCTTTCTTTATTTAAGGGCTTATGGCTGGAACACTAGGCACGCAATATTCACACACAGTTATCAAACACATTGTAATCCGCCATAGCTCCAACATTTGTAACTCATCAAGATCAATACTACCGTTTGGGACGAAGGTGACCATAACCACCTTCTGAGGTTTTGTGCCGGCGAGATAGTTGTCTCAAGGGCTTTCCTTGTTACATGATCGAGTCATCTTAATTTCATTGTTACACCAATTATATTCCATTGCACCTTCCTCAATTTTGTTTCGAATTATTTTACATTTGATTGTTTTTTACCAAAACAGTTTGGCGCCCATCGAGGGGCCATTGGTTTTTTAATCGGTTTAAAATCCTTACGTTTCTACCATGTCTACCCAACCTATGACTTCCGCCATCGGCAAAACCATTTATATCCCTAGCAGTGTGAATCCCCAAACCAGTAGCAGGCCAGCCACCGAAGGCCAAGATTCATTGCCTCCTCCTCCGCCTGTGAATTCTGGCAAGAAGCAGATGTCTCCATCTCCTGATCTTGAGATCAAAAGCATGCTTGTTCAGATGAAGAATCAGCTGGATCGCCAACAAAATAGCACCTCCTTGATAGCCGAAAGCTTGATAAAGGTGAAAAAAGAACAAGAGTTGCTCTCCAAAAGAATGGATGCTGTCTCTCCTTACCGTCCTAGAGTCCTTGACTTCAACATTGGGGACAACTCTCAAACCTTCAATGAATTCCTTCCAATGGCTTCATCTGTAAGGATGTCGTCATCACCAACCCTGACGTCTTCTCCCCCGCTAATGACTTCTGTGGCAATGTCGACACCCTTAGCCACCAGTGCCTACAAGATGACTTTTCCAGAAGGACCCATCTTCACTAATAGCACCGTCATGACGTCCACTGCAGATAATGCTAATCCTTTTGTTAATTTCAATACTAGTTCTGCCTTGGATAATACTTCTCGTGCTACTAACCCTTTTGCAGGTACCAACATTGTAAATCAGCTTCAGGAGTTGAGGGACATGATCATGAATGTTCCAGGCATCACCCCGCCTATCCAGCAGGTCTCCCCAACATGTTACAATCAGTCTCGCTTTACTCCAGCAATTGTGCATGTCGACATCCCGAAAGGATTTAGCGTTCTAGCCATGAAGTTGTATGATGGAAGTTCTGATCCTGAGGAGCATGTCGCCCATTACCAAGAAAAGATGGAGATCGTTCGCATCCCGCTCCAGTTTCGTGAGGCTTGTTTGTGTCAAGGGTTCGGTTCGACGTTGGTAGGACCAGCATTGAAGTGGCTGATCCGTCAACCTCCTGGTTCTATTGGCTCGTTTGCTCAACTTGTCAACCTGTTCAACAATCAATTCTCTTGCAGTCGACAGTTTGAGAAGCTCACCAGTGATCTTCACCGTATCACCCAGCAGCCCGCCGAAGCCTTAAAAGACTAAGTTACTAGATTTAATAAAGAAGTCCTGGAGATCCCCAACCTGGACATGGCAACAGCCGCTGAAGCCTTCAAAATGGGCTTGAAGAAAGATTCCCCTTACTATGAAGATTTGGTGATGAACCCGTGCAAAAAGATGGAGGATATCCAAAACCGAGCTTTAAGGTTCATCAGGCTAGAAGAGGATAAGGTGCAGTAATCCAAGCATCCTGACAAGGCTTCATCATATGACCATCCTGACAGGAAGATAGAGTCGTCTCACCAAAGGCAGAAAGGCATCTGCACCTTACCACAGAAATGACCTTAACAAAGTCAATTGTGTGGAAGATGGTGGAGATGATGATGATTTTGAATCTCCTAAAATTTCTAATTATTGTTTCTCTGCTGATGTTTCAGGTATCCTGTGTGCAATGAGTAATCTTGGAGATAAAGCAAGGTGGCCTCGAAAGACTGACAAGCCGTCCGGCTGGAGGGATAAATCCAAGTGGTGTGCTTACCATGAGGATTTTGGACATCTTACCGAAGATTGCATCGCCTTGAGGAAAGAGATTAGTTACATGTTGTCTAAGGGACATCTTAAAGAACTCCTTGGGAACCGCAAGACCAAGACGGAGAACAAAGAGCCTGTTGCAACCAGATTGCCATCTCCTCCACCGGTAACGAAGGTAGTTAATGTTATTAGTGGTGGTTCTGATATTTGTGGTACTTCTTATTCTGCAGCTAAGAGGTTTGCCAAGCAAGCTAAGGATGAGAAGCCCGAGAGACTTTCAAAGATGTCGCAGCTCACATCCCAAGATGTCATCTCCTTCGAAGAAAGCGACAGGGACAATGTTATGGATCCTCATCATGACGCATTGGTCATTGCACTCCAGATCACCAATTGCAAAGTCAAACGTATCCTAGTAGATGGAGGCAGTTCTGTAAACCTCATCATGCTAGATGCCTTGAAAGAAATGAAGATCCCTGAAGAAAGCATCATAAAAAGAACCTCAGTTCTCGTGGGCTTTAGTGGAAAAACCAAAAGCACAGTGGGAGAGATTACACTTCCAATTTATGTCAAAGGTATCAACTCCATGGAGAGATTCTGCGTGATTGATAGTGCTACATGTTACAATGTAATTTTGGGAAGACCCTGGATCCATGAAATGAAGGTAGTGCCATCCACCTATCACCAATGTGTCAAGATGCCGACACCCTGGGGAATCGTTAAGGTCTACAGTGATCAACAGTCAACTAAAGAATGCTACATGACCTCCATGAAGGTGTCGACATCTCCCAAGATGGCATAGCAATTACAGAGAAAGGCCCGTGAGGTTCTGGAGGCGAAGGAGCATGACGTGAAAGAGATACTCTTAGACCCCTCAAACCCAGATCTCAAGGTGCTGATTGGTCAAGATGTTCCGACAGAAATCGAAGAAGATCTTGTCAACCTCTTGAAGAGCAGGATTAAAAGCTTCGCCGGGAAGCATGAAGACATGACAGGCATCAGCAAAGACGTCATCACCCACAAACTCAACATTGACCCATCATTCAAGCCAATCCACCAAAAGAGACGGAAGTTCGCACAGGAAAGGAATCTAATCATTCAGGAAGAAGTAGACAGATTGCTCAAGGCTAAGATGATCAGAGAGGTCGAATACCCAAGATGGTTAGCAAATGTGGTGGTGGTAGAGAAGAAGAACGGCAAGTGGAGAGTTTGTGTCGACTTCACAGACTTAAACAAAGCATGTCCCAAAGATCCTTTCCCCTTACCACACATTGATACTTAGGTAGATGCTACTTCTGGGCATAAAGTGTTGACTTTCTTAGATGCCTCTTCAGGATTCCAGCAAATCCAGATGGAGCCATCCGACCAAGAGGACACCGCCTTCATTACTCCCACAGGTATTTATTATTATATTACAATGCCTTTTGGACTAAGAAATGCAGGTGCTATATACCAAAGGCTGGTCAATATGATGTTCAAAGAGCAGATTGGGGACACCATGGAAGTATACATCGACGATGTTGTGGGCATTTTTCAACATGGCGACATCTTCAATTGATCCTGCATATCGAGATGTCATTACACTGTAAGTATTGTTTTAATATTTACTTGTTCAATATTTCCTAATATTCTTATTCTTATTTTTCAGTAATTAAGAGAGAAATACGGAACAATCTTCAAGCACGTTCAACAGACCTTCAAACGGCTAGGGCGACTTGGTCTTACGGAGGTTGAAGTGATAAACCAAAATGCCGAGATTATAGGAACCATATTGACTCTTTCATATCTACTTGTATTTAAGGGGAAATGGAGACGGAAATTCACACTCATGCTCATACGCACACACTCTACACACAAGCTCTTGTAATCTTCTCCATTATCTTCCAAAGTTGTAATTGTGATTATTATAGTGAAACCTTTAAGGTTGGAGACCTAACTCCCGGGGTTTTTTCCAAAGAGGTTATCACCTCCAAGGTTTTCCTCGTTAACAAATCGTGTTGTCATTGTCTCTTTTTCATTCTTTTGTTCCATATAATCGAATTCCATAGTTCCCTCCTTATTGTTCAATCCACACACTAAGCATAGTTAAGATTCTACTTTATTGTTTTTTCTACCAAAACAATTTGGCGCCCACCGAGGGGCCTCGTGGTTTATCGGTTATTTGAAACATTTCCTAATCAAATTCACTATGTCTGCACCCCCCAATGTGTCCACCGCCGGCAAAGGTCCCGCCGTTGTTCCCACATCAGGAGGTAGAACCGGCTTGTTACCACCACCTCCTCGGACCGGGTCTCGCCAACTCAATCTACGAAGACTCCACAAAAGGGGGCAACGCCTTCCAATGCGTATGCCGACATCCGGAGTATCTTGACCGGAGTTGAATCAAAGGTTGGACCAGAAGATAACAATTCGAAGGTGTTGACCAATTCCATGATTAAGATGCGAGAAAGACCAACAAACTCATCGCATCTCGGCTTGAGAATATATCACCGCTGCGTGCAAGGATTCTCAACTTTGACAACACCCGAGAGGATCTACATTTCGAATGAATTCATTCCAATGGGCGGTTCTCCTCCGCCGACATCTTTAATGATGTCGACATCTTTGCCCGGGACACCCCATTGACGCCATCTTCCGGCAGATTCACCCCATTCATTCCATTTATAGACAACACTACTGTCACGACTACTACGGACGATTCTCGGTTTGCTAAATAATCTTTTCAATAATAATAATTTCAATCGTATTCCTATGGCCGACCCTTTTGCAGAAACCCACTAGCTAAACAGATGCAGATCTCGAGAGCCGATAATGAACGTGCCGGGTGTAACTCCTCCAATTCAACCAAAGTGACCCAAAACTGTTACAATCAATCCCGGTTTGTCCCGAAGAATTGCAAATGTCGACATCCCGAAGTGTTTCAGCGTACCATCTATGAAGTTGTACGACGGCACCACGGACCTGAGGAGCATGTTGCACACTATCAAGAAAAGATGGACATAATCCATATCCCGCTTCAATAGGGAGGCTCGCATGCGTGGGATTTGGATCCACCTTGTCCGAGACCAGCTCTCAAATGGCCGATTAGGCAACCCCTAGGTTCAATTGGTTCATACGCCCAGCTCATCAACATGTTCTATAACCAATTCTCATGCAATCGACAATTTGAAAAGTTCACAAGTGATCTCTACAATGTGACCCACAGCCTAATGAGACTACGAAGGATTATGTCCATCGGTTCAATAAGGAGGTGTTAGAAATTCCCAATCTTGACATGTCGACAAATGGCCACGAAGCATTCAAAATGGGGTTGAAGAAAAGATTCACGGTATTATCAAGATTTGGTAATGACTCCTTGTAAGCGGCTAGAAGAAGTCGTGAGCGGGGCATTAAGGTTCATAAGACTCGGAGGAAGATGAGCTGCGAAGATCGAAGTCGTCATCCAAGATGTCGACATATGACCATCCCGACAGTAAAGATTGAATCGTCCCATCGCAGAACAACCGTCCCAATCCTTATCCGAGAATTGACACTAGCAAAATTAATTCGGTAGACGGTGAGGATGAAGATAGTGATAATGTGCCTAACATTTCGATTATTATTTTTCTCGTTGACATTTCAGGTGTACTGTGCAATGGGTAACCTAGGAGACAAAGCCGGATGGCCAAAGAAAACGGACAAAACCACAGGATGGCGTGACAAATCAAAATGGTGCGCTTACCATGAAGACTTTGGACACGTTATCAAGACCGCATCGCGTTAAGAAAGGAGATCAGCCATTTGCTCTCGAAAGGACATCTTAAGGAGTTGTTGGGATCCGAAGAAGAAGGCTGAAAATGCAGAAGCTCCTCATGAAGCCGAAATGCCGGTTTCTCCCCCAAAGATCAACAAAGGTGATCAACTTCATCGGTGGAGGCTCGTAAATATGTGGAACATCCTATTCTCGCCGCAAAACGACACGCTAAGGAGTCAAAAGAGGAAAAGCTGCAGAGACAGCCCAGATGTCGACACCTTGCCCGGATCCAATTACCTTTGATGAAAGTGATCGTGATAACTTGCCGGAACCCCATCATGACGGTCTGGTTATTTCCTTGCGTATCGCCAACCGTACAATACGACGTATTACGGTAGATGGGGCAGCTCCGTCAATCTTATTATGTTGGGTACCGCTTAAGGAAATGAACATCCCAGAATCGGAGATTGTCAAAAAGTCTTCGATCGGGTAGGCTTCGGTGGTGAAGTCAAAGAAAGCGGTGGGGAGATAAAGCTTCCAATATATTCAAAGGGATCAACACCATGGAACGGTTCTGCGTAATTGATTGCGCAACATCTTACAATGTCATTCTTGGAAGACCGTGGATTCACGGAATGAAGGCCGTACCCTCCACTTACCATCGGTGTGTGAAGTTTCCAACACCTTGGGGTGTCGCTAAGATTTACAGTGATCAACAGTGGCCAAAGAATGTTACAAAACTTCAATGAAGGCGTCTACATCTCCAAAACAAGCATAGCAATTACCGAAGAAAGTACGTGAAGTCCTGGAAGCTAGGGAGGATGATGTGAAAGAAGTATTGTTAGATCCTTCCAACCCGGACATCAAAGTACTTATTGGCACCGACATCCCGTCGATATAGAAGAGAAGCTTGTGAACCTATTAAGAATCGGAATAAAGAGTTTCGCTTGGAAACATGATGACATGACAGCATTAGCAAAGATGTCATCACTCACAAACTTAACGTAGATCCTAGCTTTAAACCGGTGCACCGTAAACGTAGAAAGTTTGCGTAAACCGTAAATCGATCATCAAGGAGGAGGTAGAGCGCTTACTAAAAGCCAACATGATACGGGAGGTCGATTATCCAAGATGGTTAGCGAATGTGGTTGTGGTAGAGAAGAGAAACGGGAAATGGCGAGTTTGCGTCGACTTCACCGACTTAAATAAAGCCTGCCCAAAAGATCCTTTCCCTTTGCCGCACATAGATTCATTAGTTGATGCCACCTCGGGTCACGAACTCCTCACTTTCATGGACGCGTCCTCGGATTTCAACAAATCCGGATGGAACCATCTCGACCAAGAGGACACCGCCTTCATAACCCCCACAGTATTTATTGTTATATTGCCATACCTTTTGGACTAAAAAATGCAGGTGCAACGTATCAAAGGCTCGTCAACAAGATGTTTAAGGATCAGATTGGGGACACAATGGAGGTATACATCGACGACATGGTAGTAAAATCCAAGAAGGCCGAGGATCACATAAGCAACCTCTCTCAAGCTTTTGACATCTTAGATTGTTTCAATATGAAACTCAATCCAGCCTAAATGCAATTTCGGAATGAAGGCCGGCAAGTTTCGGGTTATATGGTTACTAAAAGAGGCATTGAAGCCGCCCTTAACAAATACGCGCTATTCTCAACTCCGTCATCACCTCAATCTGTCAAGGACGTCCAAAGATTGACAGAAAATTGCCGCACTCACTAGATTCATTTCAAAATCCTCAGTATCGATGCAAACCTTTCTACGACATCTTAAGAAAGAACAAGAAGTTCCAATGGGAGGAACAACATGAAGAAGCTTTTCAGAGCTCAAAACTTACCTCGTCGACACCTCCCTTATTGGCCAAACCTCGATGGAAGAACATCTTTACATCTACCTAGCAAGTGTCCGAAGGCGCCGTAAGCACGAGCTTGGTGACAGAACGAGATGGTAGTCAAAGAACCCATCTACTATATAAGTAAGACACTCTTAGATGCCGAGACCAGGTATTCTCATTTACAAAAATTAATTTTAGCTTTGATAACCGCTTCTATTAAGTTAAGGCACTATTTTGAAACACATACTATTATTGTACGCACTAACTATCCTATTAAGAATGTCATGAGAAAACCGTAGATGTCGGGTCGAATGGCGAAATGGTCTGTACAATTAAGCACATACGACATCAAGTACGAGCCTTAACCGCAATAAAATCCCAAGCCCCGGCCGATTTTGTGGCCGATTTCACCCAACCCTACAACAAGAGGTGGAATTGGAAGTACAAAGAACTTCAAGATGATGACATCCTAAAAATCTGGACTCTCTACACGGACGGTGCTTCCAACATGAGAGGTACAGTCTTGGAGTTGTACTAAAATCGCCACAAGGGGACATAATACCACAATCTATCGCTGCGGTTTCAAGGCTACCAACAATGAAGCGAGTATGAGGCTCTAATTGCAGGTTTAACTGCAGCCCCAAGACTTAGATGTCAAGCATATCCGGGTGTTCATGGATTCATTACTAATTGTTAATCAAGCACAACGGGTTCTACGTCGCAAAAAACGCTAAGATGACAACATATTTGGAAATTGTAAAAACTATTTCGGCCAAATTCAAAACATTTTCCTTGGAACAAATCCCACGGGAAGAAAATTCTCAAGCGCATGCTCGGCAAACTTGGGTTCACCTTCAAAAGCTTCTCACAAACCAATATCCCAATCATACATGTTGACATCCCAAGAATTGACCATCTTGAGATGTTCGCCCGGATGCCGACATACTTGCCTCTCCCGCAAAGAACCTCTTGGACACTTCCTATTATCAAATATCTCTTAGATGATACGATCCCGCCGAGGAGAAAAATGCAAGAGCCTTCGGGGTAAAGAGTATCTAAATATTTACTTATTGATAATCTCTTGTTTAGAAAATCGCCGCATGTCACTACTTAAGATGTCTAGAGGCGGATAGAGCCCATCAGGTTCTCAAGGAGCCGCACGAAGGAGATTGTGGAAATCATACCGGGGCGTAAGTTTACATACTAAAGCTCTTAGAATGGGCTATTTCGGCCTACAATGAGAAAAGATGCCGTTGACTACGCAAAGAAATGTGATTCCCGTCAACGACATGGGGACATCCCGCACCGGCCACCGAACCGCTACATCCTATCCTGTCACCATGGTCTTTTATGGTTTGGGGAATGGACATAGTAGGAAAACTTCCCATAGCACCAGGGGGACGAGTATTTCTTTTGGCCATGACAGACTACTTTTCTAAATGGGTAGAGGCTGAGGCATATGTGCAAGTTCGTGACAAAGAAGATATATCTTTTATCAAAAGGAACATATTCAGCCGATTCGGAATTCCATCAGAAATAATTTGTGACAACGGCTCTCAATTCATCAGCAAGAGGACCCAAGATTTCTTGACATCTTGGGGTGTTAAGATGGTGACATCTTCGCCTGTTCACCCTCAAGCCTATGGACAGGCAGAGTCTAGCAACAAAATAATAATCAAGCAACTTAAAAAAGAGACTAAACCGAGAAGAAAGGACATTGGGCGTAAGAGTTACCAATGGTCCTATGGGGCCGACAGGACGACATCTAAGAATGCTACCGGTCAAACCCCTATTCACTTGTATTTGGAATCGAATCGTTATTCCAGCGAAGTCCTTGTACCAACGGCAAGATACAGGCTAACTTGACATATGAACATAATAAAGACATCTTGATACATGACTGAGATACCTTTTGTGGACGAGCTAAGGGACATGGCCAAAGTTCGCATGGCAAAGATATCAAAGAAAGGGTAGCCCGATCTTACAATAAAAACGTAAGGGTTAGAAGGTTTCAAGTAGGAGACTTAGTCCTACGAAAGGCATTCCAAAATACCAAGGAGCCCAATGCAGGCAAGCTCGCCCCAAAATGGGAGGGACCCTACTTAATAGATGCACAAGCCGGAAAAGGAGCATATCGCCTTGCAACCTTGGATGGCCAAATGATACCGCGAAGTTGGAACGCCATTCATCTCAAAAGGTATTACATTTAAATATGATTTCCCATAAACTCATCTTTCCAGGTATGAATCGTCTTTTAATTCTTTACAACCTTTCTTTTCTCTTATGCATCTTTTTTATTATTTACAAGTTAAGATGTCGCTAATACACTTTGTGGAGAGACGTCAACCTTAGTTGGCGTCCGTTTTTAACATGTTCCTATCTTATGAGGTATTGACACATTTACATGGGGACATATCGAATGCACGCAAGGAACAACGATTTCTCCTCCGTTAGAGACTGGCCATCTCTTCTCAAGTAAAGGTACACAATCCCTTCTAAGGTTTAAAGAGTTAATTACCTCTTTCTTAAGAAGTTAGGTTACCACACCTTCGCCTGGAGCGCAAGTTATCTCACTAATTGAGGTGTGGGGTGGGCCTATATGGGTAAACTCATATAGCTTACCCATTCCCACTCAGTTAGATGATTGATCTTAAGTGTTATTCTTATGGTTATGGCATATTCGTGTCATCTAAGTATCTACGGTTTATGGCATATACGTGTCATCTAAGTATCTACGGTTTATGACGTATACATGTCATCCTAAGTACCTATCATTTCGACATACTATCATGTCGCCATATGTGCAAAACATACAAAAAATTATCGAAAAGAAACAAGCCTTGACGTGCTTGAAAACTATTAAACCATAACTAAACTAAAACAACCATAAAATATCCGAACTACCAACAGTAAACGTGCACAAGTGTTGGACCAACCCAACACATAAAAAAGATTGTCTTAAGTCCTTATGGACCCATTACAAACCAAACAAAAATAAGAATTGTCTTAAGGGATTCCACCCCAGTAACATCAAGAGCAAGTTTATTTTACCTTTTTCAGGTGGCATCTGTCGGAGGTATTGCTCTGGACTAACTTCTCCGGGTTTCTAAAATCACCCCAAGTCGGTGTCCTCACCACTGTTCCTGCATCCTTGAAATCATCGATTGCTTTTTCCTCGTGAATTCGCTGCAAAGCCATTTTCTCTTCATTCAGGTTCCAACTCACATGCTCTCCTGCCTGGTATTCCTCAATCATTTGGATTCTAGTTTCAAAGACTGCTTTTGCAGTCTCATGCACCAAGTCGTCCCGAAATGCTTCCATCTCCCTTTCATGACTGATGTCAACGCTTGCGAGCCTGGACCGCCATTTTAATATCTCTTCATTCTTGTCCCTGATCTCCAATCCCCTTTCCCTTATTATGCTTGCAGCTTCCTTCAAGTCCTTCTCATATTCAACCTTACTCATGTCGTAGGTATCGCATTTTCCCTCAATGTCCTAATTTCTTTGGACATTAATTTAGCCATCGAGACAATCTATCATCAACAAGAAGAGGTATTTTACTAAAAAATAAAAGAGGATCAAGGTGTCCACGATTCAAAAGCAACTCTTACCTGATTTTCCAACACTTCTTCACTCCAAATTTGTTTCTCTACACCGGAGATTTGTTCCACCCTTTTTCTCTTCGGAGTAATCTTATCTATCTCTGGTATGTTCTCTTCCGCTTTCATCTTACCTTTATATTTGGCCACAATATCACTTGTCGTCAAGCTTCGGAGAAAGTCACCGCATATAAGAATATATGTTAGCAGGATTCAATAAAATAGCCAAGTGATACGTTGATTCGACTTACTTATTTGAGAGCGTCGTAATTATAGAGGAAAGATAAAAACTGTATTCTTTAGAAGATTGCTCTCCCCGTAATATAGTAGGAGACGTCTGATTTGGATAAAGGATTTGGAGAAGATTGGATAATCACAATAGTTATCCAGAATTGCGGTTATCAAAACTCTTCCTTTTTAGTCGCCTCGTATCCACTAGCAAAGTCGCATTGAAGCCGGTTAGAAGATGAACGGTTAATCAAGAGAAAACATTTTGCCTCTTCGATTGCCAACATAGTCAAATGTTTTTGGGGACAAATTGTTGTGGGCATTTTTCAACATGGCGACATCTTCAATTGATCCTGCATATCGAGATGTCATTACACTGTAAGTATTGTTTTAATATTTACTTGTTCAATATTTCCTAATATTCTTATTCTTATTTTTCAGTAATTAAGAGAGAAATACGGAACAATCTTCAAGCACGTTCAACAGACCTTCAAACGGCTAGGGCGACTTGGTCTTACGGAGGTTGAAGTGATAAACCAAAATGCCGAGATTATAGGAACCATATTGACTCTTTCATATCTACTTGTATTTAAGGGGAAATGGAGACGGAAATTCACACTCATGCTCATACGCACACACTCTACACACAAGCTCTTGTAATCTTCTCCATTATCTTCCAAAGTTGTAATTGTGATTATTATAGTGAAACCTTTAAGGTTGGAGACCTAACTCCCGGGGTTTTTTCCAAAGAGGTTATCACCTCCAAGGTTTTCCTCGTTAACAAATCGTGTTGTCATTGTCTCTTTTTCATTCTTTTGTTCCATATAATCGAATTCCATAGTTCCCTCCTTATTGTTCAATCCACACACTAAGCATAGTTAAGATTCTACTTTATTGTTTCTTCTACCAAAACAGACGATATGGTGATAAAGTCAAAGAAAGCTGAAGATCATGTTCGGGATCTTACTCAAGCATTTGACATCCTGGACAAATTCAACATGAAGTTGAACCCAGCAAAGTGCAATTTTGGCATGAAATCTGGTAAATTCTTGGGCTATATGGTGACGCAAAGAGGGATAGAGGCAAGCCCGGAGCAAATAAAATCCATCATCAATCTAACGTCACCTAAATCCATCAAAGATGTTCAAAGATTGACGGGGAAAGTGGCAGCATTGAATCGATTCATCTCAAAATCCTCAGACAGATGCAAGCCATTCTATGACATCTTAAAGAAAAATTCCAGATTCGAGTGGACTGAAAAGCATGAACAAGCCTTTCAAGATTTAAAGTTGTACCTGTCAACACCTCTCCTACTCTCGAAGCCTCAAGAAGGTGGGCCATTATGCGTTTACTTAGCTGTCTCCGAAACTGCAGTTAGTGCCGTCCTGGTCCGTGATCAAGATGGCGTCCAGCAACCGATATATTATGTAAGTAAAACACTGCTCGATGCGGAAACCAGGTACTCACACCTTGAAAAATTAATCTTAGCTTTAATTTTCACTTCAATTAAGTTAAGGCATTATTTTGAAACTCATAGCATTGTCATTCGTACTAACTATCCGATAAAAAGTGTAATGAGAAAACCAGAAATGTCAGGGAGGATGGCCAAATGGTCCGTTCAACTAAGAACTTATGACATCAAGTATGAGCCTAGAACAGCAATAAAATCCCAAGCACTTGCAGACTTTGTGGTAGACTTTAGTCCAAGCATGAAACCAGAAGTAGAACTTGAAGTTCAACAACTCCAAGATGGGGACATCCTGCGAAAGTGGACTCTATTCACAGATGGTGATTCTAATATGAGGGGCACAGGGCTAGTATTTTCCTAAAGTCGCCACAAGGGGACATCATACGCCAGGCCATTAGTTGTGATTTTAAAGCTACCAATAATGAAGCAGAATACGAATAATCATGGGCCTAACCGTGGCTCTAGACATGAACATTAAAGCAATACAGGTATATAGTGATTCATTGTTACTTGTCAATCATTTTAATGGTTCCTATGCAGCAAAAAATGCCAAGATGACAACTTATTTGGGAATTGTGAAAATTCTGGCAAGCAAAATTCAAATCTTCTCCTTTGAACAAATACCCCGAGAGGAGAACTCTCAAGAAGATGCATTGGCCAATCTTGGATCAGCTTTTAAAAGCTTATCTCAAACCAATATACCAATCATCCCTGCAGTGGAAAGGTTAGAACTTTTCTGCACAGATGACGACATCCCAGATAAACAGATTGAGACATCTTGGACGACGCCAATAATTAAATATCTTCAAGATGGCACCATCCCTGATGAGGAAAAGAATGCAAGAGCATTCAGGGTAAGGATTTCAAGATTCGTATTAATAGATAATGTGCTATTTAAGAAATCGTTTGCAGGTCCATACTTGAGATGTCTCGAAGCTGACAAAGCCATGGAAGTTCTAAGAGAATTGCATGAAGGACCATGTAGTAACCATTCTGGGGGCGATTGCCTATATACGAAAGCCCTACGAATGGGTTACTACTGGCCAATAATGCGTCAAGATGCTCCCATCTTTGCCAAGAAATGTGATTTCTGCCAGAGGCATAGCGATATCTTGCACCAGCCCGCAGAATTGCTTCATCCAATCCTCTCCCCTTGGCCATTTATGAGGTGGGGAATGGATATAGTGGGAAAATTGCCTAAAGATCCTGGAGAAAAAGTATTTTTGCTAGCAATGACTGATTACTTCTCTAAGTGGGTTGAAACTGAATCTTACGTGCAAGTTCATGATAAAGAAGTCATATCCTTCATTAAGAAAAATATATTTAGCAGATTTGGCATCCCATCTGAAATAATATGTGACAACAGTTCCCAGTTCATCAGCAAGAAGACGCAGGATTTTCTCACTAGGTGGGGAGTTAAGATGGTGACATCCTCACCGGTGCATCCTCAAGCTAATGGCCAGGCAGAATCAAGTAACAAAATAATCATCAATAACCTAAAAAATAGGTTAGATCAAAAGAAAGGAAGATGGGCGGAAGAGCTTCCATTTGTCCTTTGGGCAGATAGAACCACACCAAAGAACACGACAGGCCAGACCCCTTACTCCTTAGTATTTGGAGCAGAAGCAGTCATCCCGGCAGAAGTCGTCGTCCCTACTTCCAGATTCAAGATGTTGACACCTGAGCAGAATGATGCCAACATGGGTTATGATCTAGATACCATTGACGAGCTAAGGGATTTAGCCAAGATCAGGATAGCAGTGTATCAACAAAATATTGCTAGATCCTACAACAAAAACGTTAGATTACGAAAATTCCAAGTCGGTGATCTAGTCCTACGAAAGGTGTTTTAGAATACCAGAGAGCCCAATACTGGAAAGATGGCCCCCAAATGGGAAGGGCCATACTTAGTTGATGCCGAAGCAGGTAAAGGCTCATATTGGCTATCAACTCTGGAGGGGGCAAGGATTCTCCGAAGCTGGAATGCCATTCACCTCAAGTCCTATTTTATGTAAGTTTCCGTAATTACGTTACAATACAAATAAAACCAAGGTACGACCTTTACCGTTCTATTTTCAATAAAAGTACTTGTTTACGTTTTGTTTATTTTTTTGAGTGATTACTGACTTAAGCATCGAAGGGGCGTTAGCTAAGCTAACGCCCACCCCTAACATGTTTCTGTTTTGCAAGGAAACAAGAAGCATTTGGATAAACTCCTTGGCAAACTAAGATGTTAACATCCTTCCAAGAAGTTAACATCTTAAATCAGGTACGATCGCTTTCTTACTTTCTGTTTAAAAGAAATATTTTTATGAAGTTCTAGCACTTTCTTACTTCCTTTTATTAAATAAAATATGACATCAGAAAAGATGTCGAAATCTCTCATTATCTTGTTATTTTGCAAGAAGTCGTCAATTCATTCCAATTCTCGTGAAAACAACCGTTTTGAGACTGGCCATCTCACCTCCGTTAAAGGTACTCAATCCCTTCAAAGGATTAAAGAAATGACTTTCTTTCGTCTCATTAAGGTTTAAACACCTCGCCTGGAGTGCACGATGTCAACCTTGATTGAGTGTGTGGTGGGCCCGTACGTTTAATATGTACGAATTACCCATCTCCACTCGATCAATGAGTTTTAACCCTAAGAATTTATCAATATGGTTGTGGCATATTCATGCCACCTAAGAACAAACGGTTATTGACATTCATATGTCAATCAAAGTAATTGCAAAGGATTTATACATTCACTTGCAAGTTGTCAATATCTCCAAAATGGTTAGCATGCCAACCTCCTATTTTCATTTTTCAAAATGAGGCTTGAGCAAAAGTTTTTAGCAAAACCCAAGAAAAACAAAAGTTTTTTACCCTACGAAAGCATAAAAGTGTTGGACCAACCCAACACTTGAAAAGCAAATTGTCTTGGCCCTTATGGACCGATTACAAACCAAAATATTTAACATTGTCTTTGGGACGCAGCCCATTTTCAAACCAAAGTTTTTAAACCAAAAGTTTTTCAAACCAAAGAACCATTTTCTTTTTCCTTCACGGGGTGGCTACTGCCGCAGATGTTGTCGCTACTCCTTCCTCTAGGATATCATCATCCTTAGCAGCTGAGGATCCTTCTCCTACTTCCTCTCCCTTACTATCCAAAGCCTTCAAGAGTGAACGTTGCTGCTCAATATCCCACTCTGTATGCTTCCCAGCCTGGAACTCTTCCATCATCTGAACTTTTATTGCTATCATACTTCGGGCAGCTGAGGCCATCATGTTCTTCCTCACATCTTCAATTTTCTGCAACTGAGTGTCTTGAATGGAAGACGTGCCTTTCATCAAACTCTCCACCTCGTTCTGTAAATCCTCTATTCTCTTAGTTGAAACATCCTTCTGTTTCTTCGCCTGTAACGCCTCCAATACTATCTTCATGTTCCTTTCTTCGAGATTGTTTATTTTTATTACAGCTGCATCAACACCCTGCAAAAGACAAGTTTAATGATCAAAATCTGAGATGCATTCAAAAATTCCTTTGAAACTTTGTTTTTTAAGAAACAAAAACTTACCACTGCTGCTCTAGCAAGTGCCTCCTGAACATCTGTCAAACCTGTTTCATCAATATTTATTACTTCCTTAGAGCTACCCTTCCTCTTCTTTACCCTTGCTCCTACAGATGGTGCCTCCATCTCTTTCTTAGGCACCATCAACTGTTGGCTAGCTTGGGTTTGCCCTACAAAATCCTGAAGGTCTTTCAAGGAAAAAGCAGTTGTGGACTTCTAAACTATCAAAAACAGAAAACACACTATCAGATGAAAGCAAAATCTAGATACGAAAATGCAAATTTTTTGGACAGAATAGGATCTTACCAGTGGACATCTCAGTAGATGGTGGTATCTCATGTTCTTCAGAAATGGCTATTGCTTCAAGTGGCTTGAAGGATCGTTCCACCTCTGAAAACTCCAATAACCTCTTCACCTTATCGATGGTCTCGACAGAAGGTGGGAAGAGCTTCGCCCAATCAATGGCTGCAAAAATAAACAAAGAAATTACAAATTCAAGTAAGTACGGGAAATAAAGAAAAATTGAAGTTTAAAAGAGGGATACCTTCCATGTTCCATCATGTTGCTAAGAAATCTCCTTCCTCCAAGGAATCCTTCTCAACAAAGAAGTATTTTGACTTCCAACCCCTATCATTTACTGTTACTCTCAAAAACAGAGGTTTCATGCCAGACCTAGTTTTTAGAAGATATCTCGTAGAGCCAAAGGTTTGGAGCTCATATACGAAAGCTAACTCTCTCAAACCTATGTCTAACCCAAATTCACGGTTCACCCGCAGGACACAAGAGAAAATCCTCCAAACCATGGGCATTAGTTGGACGAAAGCCAAGTTTGTTTTTCTAAAAAACTCAGTTATCAATGCAGGGAAAGGATACGAAAAACCTAGGGCAAAGGGATATTCATAAAAACAGACCCACTGCGGAGACACGAAATCAGCCCTAAGAAACACATCAAAAGACCTAAAGATGGTGGAATTCGGGAAGCATCATCGATCCTTGACAGATTCGTTGAGCTCATTGTTGAAAATACAGACCTCTTCATCAGGTTTTGCCAACAAGCCTTCGCAAGAAAAACCCCCCATCCTCGTTCAAACTCAGAGGGTTTCTTGCAGCCTTGCCCTTTCTTGGCTTAACCATATTCTCAAAAAAGGAAAAGGGGAAAAGAGAGAGGGAACAATTTTACCTTGGAGAAAATCACCGTCGTGAAGAAGATGGATGAAACGTTGAAAAAGTGGAGAAGAAAGCGAAAAGGGCTCAATTAAAAACCCTAGATCCTTGGTATTTACGCTTATTAAGGTGGATTAAACTCCTCAACTGCCACGTCTCAATCAAGTTAATTAACCGCGCAAGCTTCTAGAAGGAATTAGAAAAATCGTCCATTTAAATTCATTAAAAGACAGTTTTGGGGACAATTGTTGTGGGTAAAATCAGGATCACCACATCTTGAAAAGTTGCCAGCATGCCGTCATCTTCAAATCCGAGGACAAAGTAAAATTCACTTAGATAATTAAATCATTATTTAATTATTTTTTGCTATATCTTTAATTACAGGTAAAAAGAACGTGGGAGAAACCTATTTCATGGACTCATTTCAACGGTTGAGAGACCAAGTCAAGATCGAGATAACAAGGCCGAGATTCTAGGAAATTTTGTTAGGGTTTTGTTATCTTCAGTTATCTTTCTTTATTTAAGGGCTTATGGCTGGAACACTAGGCACGCAATATTCACACAGTTTACAAACACTTGAAAACGGTGCGAAACATTTTTAAATATTGTGAAACACATTTTTAAAAACAACATTGTCGGTACAACTGTCGAAAGAGGAAGGAAGATCATCATTACATATCAATATCTTCGGACCATCGGGATTGTGAACTCTCGATAATGTAAAATATAATTGAGAATGCCAAAAGACATAGTATCTATTAAAATAAAAGACCAACATTGGATAAATATCTACCTTGACTTTTATTATAAGTCATAGCGTAAGACGAAAACAATAATACAAATATAGTGAAATGAAAAATATATTATCGTACAATTTAAAATATTTATTACAGAAAATTATAGATTTTCATCTTTATAAATACACAACTTTTTGAGACGGATAGAGAAATCGATAAATTTATTAATACTTTATTTACTATTCTTCAAAGATTTTTTTAAAATAATTAAATAAATAGTTTGATACTCCCTCCGTCCCAATAAAAGCTTCACCAATTACCCAAAAGGGCGTCCCGTTAGAAGCTTCACCTTTCCTTTTTTGGACATAAAATATTATTATTTCCTCCACTCATTCTCTCTCCTACATTATTTTAATACTCACAACACCATTATAATTTATTATTCCCTCCACTAATTCTCTCTCCTACTTTCAAATTACACTCACAACATTTTTTTTCCCTCCCATTACCATAATTCCCGTGCCCACCCAAAAGGGTGAAGCACTTAATGGGACGGAGGGAGTATATCGAACTAAAATAAATCCAATAACCATATTACCACATCTCACTTATTAAATTGAAACCCAAACCCACATTCATCACACTCCCCCATATATATATATACATATATATATATATATATATATATATATATATATATATATATATATATATATATATATATATATATATATATATATATATATATATATTGTTTTGGTAGAAAAAACAATAATGTCGAATCTTGACTTATGAAAGTGTATGGATTTAATAATAAGGAGGGGACTTTGGAATTTGATTAAATGGAACAAACGGATGCTAAAATGAAGAAACACAATAAAGGACACAACAATATAACGAGGAAAGCCCTTGAGTCAAATGATCTCGCCGGCATAAAACCTCGGGAGGTTTTAGGTAACCTACCTAAAACCCAAAAATGTATTATTGATAGTTGAGTGATTACAAGTCGGATAGCATAAGAGAGAGTTTACAGAAGCTAGTGAACGTGTGTGTGGAAGTGTAGGTTACTCTCTTTTATACCCCTTAAATAGTAAAAAGAAAGGTAAAAATATCCCTAGAAACAAGGAGAAAATATCGCCAAAGATGGAGATCACGGCCGTTTGATGAAGCTCGGAGATTGCCATTGACCGGGTTGTTTAACCAAATCAAGGACTTCGCTAAGACCAAGTCTTCCACAACTCAACGTAACAAACTAACAAAAATCCCTATAATCTCGGCACATCTTCTTATCCTCTCAACGTCCTTTGACTTGGTCTTTTTAGCGTTGAGGGAAAAGTCCCATGTGAGTGGAATATCATCTTGACATGCAGGAACAACTGAGGATGTCACCATGCAGGGATATTCAATGATGTCAACATGTGGAAAATCTGGCCACAACAATTGCCCCCAAACTTATCACTTCGCGGAATACGAAGAGGTAAGTTTCCAAACTTCGAGTAACTGGCGGACATGATATGACAACATTCGGTGGTGAAGAAAATCAAGAAGAAGTCAAGCCGTCATCATCTCTCAAAATGTCAACAGGTAAGAATAGTTTACCCCGTCTTTCTATTCCTGCTAATCTTCCTTTTTCTCAATGCTTAAACTTTCTCTTCAGATTCAAAGGCAGTTGCTTCAGGCTTACACTTTGATCTGGAAGATTTGGATGCTCTTGTTGGTGCTTTTCCTGCTAAGTCTGATGTTAGGTACCCATTGTCCCAAAGAAACAAGTCCAGATGGGTGAAAGTACTGGCATTGATTCAAGGGTAAAGAAGAGGAAGGCTACAGAGAGTGAGGCTATCGAAGTTGTGGATGCGGATATTTTTGAAGGTTCGAAGGTAGGAGGGGTGAAGAAGAAGCTTCTAGGATTAGTAACCAATGTAAGATGTTACTAAGCTGTCCTAACTGTTCCATAGCTCTATTATTTGCTAATTTGGAACTTATGGTGTTTTCTTAACAGGCAATGGGATGTTTGGAGTCCCAAGTGAAAGATATGGCTAAGATCAATGAGCAATTTAAGAAGAGCGCTAAGAGTGATATGGATCAGGCCAAGAAGGAAGATGCTTTTTGGGAGAAGAAGTTTTAACGAGCAGAAAGAGGAACAGAAGAAGACGGTAAAGGGGTTGGTAGAAATCTGACTTCTATTGAGGGTGGCTATCAAAATGAAATAAATGAAGTAAGGAATCCTGGAAGTTGGTTGCTTCCAAAGCCATGTTGAAGATCAAAATCAAGATGATGGAAGAACATAAAGATGGAAAATCTAAGGTTTGGAAGGTTGAGACCGAGTATGAAAAATTGAAGAATCTGTCGGGTGAAAAAGTGGATGAAGGAGAGGTGTCATCTAACCCTAAGGATGTGACGGTTGAAGTAGAAGGATTGAAGAAGGATGAGGAAGACAGAACTCCCTCGGCACACCTGTAACAGATGCTAAGTGAAGAAAAATTCAAGTTAGTTTTTCAAGTTGTTTTGTTTGATGATGATTTCGGGGGCTGAGTCCCAAAGAAATTGTTATATATTTTGGTATGTTCCTGGTCCATAAGGACCGAAGACAATTTATCTCAAGTGTTGGGTTGGTTCAACACTCTGCTTTTAGTTTTATGTTGTTTGGATGTTGGAGTGGGCCAACTGAATTTGAAAACGTTTTATGGTAGTCTTAATAGTATTTAGTATCTTAGTGTTTAGAAAAAACTTTTGTTAGCAACTTCTGTGCATGTCATGCTTTGATCCCTGATGCTAAAGTATTATCATAGGATGTTGACATAATAAAATGTCATATTTTTGTTTTCGAGTGAAGACATGAGAATGTCATAACCGGATGTACTTAAGATGACAGGAATATGCCATAACCAATTGAATCATTCTTAAGATCAATCATTTGACTGAGTGGAAATGGGTAAGCTATACAAGTTTCCTCATATAGGCCCATCCCACACCTCAACCAATGAGATATCGTGCGCTCCAGGCGAAGGTGTAGAAACCTAACTTTCGGAGAAAGAGGTAATTAACTCTTTAAACCTTAGAAGGGATTATGTACCTTAACTTTAGAAGAGGTGGCCAGCCTCTAGCGGAGGAGATTTCGTTGTCACTTTAGCTTGAGCACTTTGATATGTCCCCACTTTTGTATGTCAACATCTCGCAAGACAGAGACATGTTAGAGATGGACGTCAACTATGTTGACGTCCCTTCACAGGTTGTGTTAGCGACATCTTATTTTGAAGTAAATAAATAAAAAAATGACAAATAGGGAAATGAAAGGATACTCAAATTCAATAAATGAAAAGACCAGTAGAGGATTGTCCATACCTGGGATGATGTAAGTTTTAGGAAGGCATTGCCTAGATGTAATACCTTTTAAGATGAATGGCATTCCAACTTCGTGGGATCATTTGGCCATCCAAGGTTGATAAGCGATATGCTCCTTTCCCGGCCTGTGCATCGATCAGGTAGGGACCTTCCCACTTTGGGGCAAGCTTGCCTGCGTTGAGCTCTTTTGTATTTTTGAAATGCCTTTCGTAAGACTAAATCTCCTACTTGGAATCTTCTAAGTCTTACATTTTTGTTGTAAGACCTGGCTACTCTTTGCTGATATGCTGCCATCCGGATTTTGGCCATATCTCTTAGTTCGTCTATAGTATCTAAATCATGTGTCAAGATGTCCTTATTATGTTCAGATGTCAACAAACCATATCTTGCTGTAGGTAACAGAACTTCTGCTGGAATGTCTGACTCTGACCCAAACACTAGAGAGTAGGGTGTCTGACCAGTAGCATTTTTGGATGTCGTCCTGTCAGCCCATAAGACCATTGGTAGCTCTTCAGCCCATCTTCCCTTCTTTTGGTCTAGCCTTCTCTTTAAGTTGCTCAGGATAATCTTGTTGCTTGATTCTGCTTGTCCGTTTGCTTGAGGGTGAACAGGTGAAGATGTCACCATCTTAACTCCCCACCTTGTCAAGAAGTCCTGCGTTTTCCGACTGATAAACTGGGAGCCATTGTCTGAAGGTATTCCAAACTTGCTGAATATGTTCCTTTTGATGAAAGAAATAACTTCCTTGTCGCGAACCTGTACATATGCTTCAGCTTCTACCCATTTGGAGAAGTAATCTATCATGGCTAGTAGAAAAACTTTTCCTCCCGAAGCTCTTGGCAATTTCCCTACGATATCCATTCCCCAAACCATGAATGGCCATGGCGACAGGATAGGATGCAGCAATTCAGCTGGTTGATGTAGGATGTCGCCGTGCCGCTGACAGGAGTCACATTTCTTTGCATAATCTGCCGCGTCTTTTCGCATTGTGGGCCAAAAGTAGCCCATATTTAGAGCCTTGGTATATGGGCTTCTGCCCCCGGTATGATTTCCACATTGCCCTTCATGCAGCTCCATCAAAACCTGTTGTGCTCGGTCTGCTTCTAGACATCTCAAGTAGTGACCTGCAGCAGATTTCCTAAACAAAAGTTATCAATAAGTAAATACTTAGATGACCTTACCCTGGATGCTCGAGTGTTTGTCTCTTCTGCTGAGATTGTATCATCTTGGAGATACTTGATTATAGGGGCTGTCCATGAGGTTGCTGCTGGACTGGGAAGGATGTCGACATCTAAGGCAAACAACTCAAGACGTTCAATTGCTGGGATGTCAACATGCACAATTGGAATACTTCTCTGTGAAATGCTTTTGAAGGCTGAGCCTAAGTTTGCCAGAGCATCTGCTTGTGAGTTTTCTTCTCGCGGCACCTGCTCCAAAGTAAATGTTTTGAATTTGGCCGCCATGATTTTCACTATTTCCAAATATGTCGTCATCTTCACATTTTTTGCTATGTAGGACCCGTTGTAATGGTTGACAATCAGCAAAGAATCCAAAAACACCCTGATGTGCTTGATATCCAGGTCCTGGGCCACTTGTAAGCCTGCAATTAATGCCTCGTACTCTGCCTCATTATTGGTAGCTTTAAAACTGCAGCTGATGGATTGTGGTATTATGTCCCCTTGTGGCGACTTTAGTACGACTCCAAGACCTGTTCCTCTCATGTTCAAAGCGCCATCTGTATAGAGTGTCCATATTCTTGAGATGTCATCATCCTGTAATTGCTGAAACTCTACTTCTTGTTGCATGGTTGGACTAAAGTCAGCCACAAAATCAGCTAGAGCCTGAGATTTTATTGCTGTTCTTGGCTCATATTTGATGTCGTAAGTGCTTAACTGCACGGACCACTTAGCCATCCTACCTGACATCTCTGGTTTTCTCATGACATTCTTAATAGGATAGTTAGTACGCACAATTATAGTATGTGTTTCAAAATAGTGTCTTAATTTAATGGATGCGGTTATTAAAGCTAGAATTAACTTTTGTAAATGAGAATACCTGGTCTCCGCATCTAAGAGTGTCTTACTTATATAATAGATGGGTTGTTGAAGACCATCTCGCTCTGTTACCAAGACTGCGCTTACAGCGCTTTCTGATACTGCTAGGTAGATGTAGAGGTGTTCGCCTTCCCGAGGTTTGGCCAATAACGGAGGTGTCGACAAGTAAGTTTTGAGGTCTTGAAAAGCTTGTTCATGGTGGTCCTCCCACTAGAACTTCTTGTTCTTTCTTAAGATGTCATAGAAGGGCTTGCATCGATCGGATGATTTGGAGATGAACCGGGTGAGTACAGCAACCTTCCCTGTCAATCTTTGGATGTCCTTGACGGATTGAGGTGATGACAAGTTGATAATGGCGCGAACTTGCTCCGGGGTGGCTTCAATGCCTCTCTTAGTCACCATGTAACCTAAGAACTTTCCTGCCTTCATTCCGAAATTGCATTTTGCTGGATTGAGTTTCATATTGAAACAATCCAAGATGTCGAAGGCCTGAGATAGGTGGTTTATGTGGTCTTCAGCTTTCTTGGATTTCACCACCATGTCATCAATGTATACCTCCACCGTGTCCCCAATCTGGTCCTTGAACATCTTGTTCACGAGCCTTTGATATGTTGCACCTACATTTTTTAGTCCAAAAGGCATAGCAATATAACAATAGATACCTGTGGGTGTTATGAAGGCGGTGTCCTCTTGATCGGGTGCCTGGGCTCCTAGGCCATTATGGGGAGGTTCCAGCAAGTTGTCTCGATTACTCTCATCAAAGGTGATTGGTAGGATGTGGACATCCTGGATGGTCTTTCTGGCTTCTCCCTTCGACTCCTTGGCGTGTCGCTTTGCGTAATAGGAAGTGCCACAAATCTCTAACCCTCCACCGATGAAGTTGATCACCTTTGTCGATGCTGGAGGAGAAACCGGTCGCTCGACTTCATGTGGAACCTCTCGCATTTTCTCGCCTTCTCCTTTCTCGGGACCCCGAAACTCCTTAAGATGTCCCTTCGAGAGCAAGTAGCCGATCTCCTTTCTTAGTGCTATGCGCCTTCTATGATATGCCCGAAGTGTTCATGGTAAGCGCACCATTTTTACTTGTCACGCCATCCCGTGGATTTATCGGTCTTCTTTGGCCATCTTGCTTTTTCTCCAAGGTTACCCATTGCACAAAGTACACCCGAAATGTCAACAGAAAAGCAATAGTCGAAATATTAGGAACATTATCGCTATCTTCATCCTCACCCTCGATTGAATTAATTTTGTTTGTTATCGGTTCCTGATAAGGATTGGAATGGTTGTTCCCGCGGTGGGATGATTCGGTCTTCCTGCCCTGGATTGTCATATGTCGACAACTTGGATGAGGACTTTGATCTTCGCAGCCTCATCTTCCTCCAATCTTATTAATTTTAGGGCCCCGCTTCTGATTTCTTCCAACCGTTTGCAAGGAGTCATGACCAGATCTTGATAGTGCCGTGAATCTTTCTTCACCCCATTTTGAATGCTTCCGGCTTTCAACATGTCGAGATTGGGAATTTCTAGCACTTCTTTGTTAAACCGGTGGACATATTCCTTCAAGGTCTCATTAGGCCGCCGGGTCACATTGTAGAGGTCGCTTGTCGCCTTCTCGAATTGTCGACTCGCATGAGAATTGGTTATAGAACATGTTGATAAGCCGGGCGTATGAACCAATTGAGCCTAGGGGTTGCCTAATCAGCCATTTAAGAGCCGGTCGACCAAGGTTGATCCAAATCCTCTCGCACAAGCAAGCTTCCCCGAATTGAAGTGGGATATGCACTATGTCCATCTTCTCGTGATAGTGGGCAACATGCTCCTCTGGATCCGTGCCGCCATCATACAACTTCATGGATGGAACGCTGAAACGCTTCGGGATGTCGACATTTGAAATTGTTGGGACAAACCGGATCGATTGTAGCAATTTCGAGATACCGGTTGGATTAGAGGGGTTATGCCCGGTACATTCATTATCAGCTCTCTAAGGTCCTACATCTGCTTGGCTAACGGATTACCCGCAAAAGGGTCACCGCAGAATATGATTGAAAGCATTATTATTAAAAAGATTATTAAGCAAAACCAGTTGTTGTTTACTTGTGAGGTAACAACGGTGTTGTCAGATGAATGGCATGAAAGAGGTGAATCCTGTTGGGGTGGTGTCAGCAAAGTGTCATCGATTAAGGTGTCGACATCAAGGAAGGTGTCGACATCCTGTGAGGTGTCGACATCTTGGAAGGTGTCGACATCCTGGAAGGTGTCGACATCATTGAAGGTGTCGTCTGATGAGTCTGAGATGGGCTGCCCATTGGAATGAATTCATTCTATCCTCCACCGGTTTCAAAGCTGATATTCCTCGCGCTCATTGGCGAGATGTTGCTGAGCTGGGATGCAATGAGCTTCTGATCTTGCTGCATCTTGATCATATCATTGGCCAAAAACTTTGAGTTACTATCCTGGTTATCCAAATTTTCTGATTCAACATGGTCAAGGCACTTTGGATGTCAGCATCCACATTAGAAGATCCTGCCTTTTGGGAAGATGGCGAAGGCTGCATCATCTGAGGCTTCGATTGAGGAGGTGGCGGCAACGAGGTTGCCTTGCCCCCAGACGACGGAGTAACGACGATTGTCTTGCCGGCGGCGGAAACCTTCGGGTTAGTTGACATGATGAATCGTTTTAGGAAATGATCCAAATAATCAATAGACCAAATGGCCCCTCGGTGGGCGCCAAATTGTTTTGGTAGAAAAAACAATAATGTCGAATCTTGACTTATGAAAGTGTATGGATTTAATAATAAGGAGGGGACTTTGGAATTTGATTAAATGGAACAAACGGATGCTAAAATGAAGAAACACAATAAAGGACACAACAATATAACGAGGAAAGCCCTTGAGTCAAATGATCTCGCCGGCATAAAACCTCGGGAGGTTTTAGGTAACCTACCTAAAACCCAAAAATGTATTATTGGTAGTTGAGTGATTACAAGTCGGATAGCATAAGAGAGAGTTTACAGAAGCTAGTGAACGTGTGTGTGGAAGTGTAGGTTACTCTCTTTTATACCCCTTAAATAGTAAAAAGAAAGGTAAAAATATCCCTAGAAACAAGGAGAAAATATCGCCAAAGATGGAGATCACTACTGCTTCGATGAAGCTCGGAGATTGCCATCGATCGGGTTGTTTAACCAAATCAAGGACTTCGCTAAGACCAAGTCTTCCACAACTCAACGTAACAAACTAACAAAAATCCCTATAATCTCGGCACATCTTCTTATCCTCTCAACGTCCTTTGACTTGATCTTTTTAGCGTTGAGGGAAAAGTCCCATGTGAGTGGAATATCATCTTGACATGCAGGAACAACTGAGGATGTCACCATGCAGGAATATTCAATGATGTCAACATGTTGAAAATCTGGCCACAACATATATATATATATATATATATATATATATATATATATATATATATATACATATATATATATATATATATATATACATATATATATACACATATATATATGTATATATATACATATATATATATACATATACATATATATATATATATATATATATGTATATATGTATATATATACATATACATATATATATATATATATATATATATGTATATATATACATATACATATATATATATATATATATATATATATATATATATATATATATATATATATATATGTATATATAGAAAGTTGCTACTTATGAAACCCTAAATTGACACAATCTTAGGGGATTCTAGCAATAAATCAATCCCCAATATTCAACAATTGGCCTAATTGAAAAACCCTAGAAATCAATTCAATCAATAAACACAGAAGAAAATATAAATAGGACAAAAGATATGAAAAGAAATTAACCTCAATTGAAATCCAGACGGTTCACATAATCAATCCAAAGCAAGGGTATTTAGTTCTTCATGCAAAACAATAAAACTCTCTAGGAAAATAAATAAAGTTCGAACCCTAAAATTATTGTCGAAAGAAGTATATATACTCCTCCATTCAATAATCCTAAATTAAAAAGGAAAAAGAAAAAGAAAAAGAAAACAAAAAGATTTCCTAAAAACTAAAAACGTAAAGGAAAAGAAAAGAAAATAAAAAGGTTTTAAAAAAAGTCAACATCAGCATCGCGATCAACAACCGGGCCAAGTCGTGGAACGATTCGTGAAATTAAAATCACCCGTGCCGAATTAAATAACGACGCGTGCAATTGAGCATTATTCGTGCTTTTGTTCCAAAGTTCACTTTGGTCACTGGAGTTTCCTAAGCAATTTAGTCCTTCCAGTTTTCTGATTTGCAGTTTAGCCCCTGAACTTTATAATTCCAGTTTACTCCCCAATTTTTCATAATTGCAGTTTGGTCCCTAGATTCTCAGATTTCTGCAAAACAGTCTTCCTCTTCACAATCTTGACTTTGACTCCTCGAGAATATTACATCAAGATATGAAATAAAACACTAAAATACCCTCGGATTACAATAAAATCTCACTAAATCCTCTCAATACATATTTCACTCAAATTACATCAAATCTAAACTAAATACATGAAAATAAAGAATTATATGGACGGAAAACATAGGACTTAGATAGTATAATTATGTCATATCATCCTCAAGGCTAGAAATCTATGAAAATGTGAATTATTACTCTGCTTCATCCTTTAAAAGTATCTTCATCCACATAATTGGCCACAACAAGGCAATACTCTCGGCTATACTGGTAATGAACAAGCTCTGCAACTTTTGGCACGATGCCATGACAGACTAGCATCTGCTTTGGCCTTACTCTGTTAAGGCGAGCATATGTGTTGAAATTACTCTTCAGTCTGCTGCCATTGAAATAATCAAATCCCACCTATTTATCATTGAATAATCCTCAATCCCAACCAAAAAATGTTTATCTGAGTATGTGAAAAACACATGTTCCTTCTTGGTTGGAATAGACATATTCCTTGGAATCGAAACACCTATTAGACCTCTATCAGATATAACATCCAAGAGCAACACTTCTTGCACCCTCCCATTGCCTTCGCCACTAAAAATTGATGCCTGGGCTTTTAAACAAAAAATCATCTTCGCACATTCACAAGTTGTCCTCAATCTCCTCGGTGTCTTTAGAATATCAATGGTATCCTTTGAAGGTCTCCACTTAAATTCCTGAACAAAATGGCACACCATGTCATTAACGGAGTCTTCACCTCCCACTTGAGTACCACCAGCAGTACACTTCACCTCAGAAATATAATCTTTTATTTTGATTAGGGACACATCCAAAAGAAAGGAATTTGCATGTGTCACATCGAATGCAACATCAAAGGCAGATTTCAGCAGTGACTTAACTTCTCTTGGAACGAAATACAGTTGATGACCCTGATCTTTACCCTTAAATCTGAGTTTTTTCTTTCTTGAAAAAATGTAATACTCCAGCTATAGTGGCAACATACAAAACTTCGTTCATATCATATGGTATGAAAAGACGAGGGATAATGGCCAATTACATAACTTCTCTAAGTTGCCCCTGAAAATTTTCAACACCTTGCAACTGGTTCATGTTGATGAAAGGGTTTGTTAGAGGTTGCTCCATATGGGTGCCCCATGATTCCTTATCCTTTCCAAAAGATACTAAGTCAACCTCGTATGTTAGGGTAGAGTTGGGCAGAACAACGGCCAAGCCATGTATTGACTCAGATGTGCCAACTACATATTCATGTGCCACTAATAGAATTGCTACCTCCCCATTCCTCATTGTAGTCACAGCTCTATCCATCATGTAATGAACCTCATCCCTTGTAACCCGATCCCAATTCACACAATGCAAGGTTAACTTCAGTGTGAACATGTTAATTCTCGTATACAAGCAATCCGCTCGTGTTCCTCTTTCCGTACTATACTGCCTGTTATTCTTATCGCGACCTCTAATTTTTTATAATCCTCTAAACTAATGGACAAGTCTTCATCAGATGTTTTCTGCCTCGACAATTTTGCTCCATGTATCTGCCCCTTGCTCCACTGCTTTAGCTGCTTGTCAATTTTTTTTAGCACGAGGACCGCAAAAGTATTTGAAATGGACTACCATTTTATGTTCATAAAACAACTTCTTGTCATCAACAAAGATTTCCCCTCTTGCCCAGGATTCTTGTTCTAATGCCTAATTTAACCACTCCCTATGGGGCCAAAGAAATGGTATAGTCAGGTTTGGATGAACGGCTGCAAGCACCATCTCATGGTGACTATTTAAATGTTTATCGATAATCATTTAGTCATCTATCCATTTCCTAAGCTCTTCCTCCCAAGTTTCCCACCTCAATGTTAGTATATACTTTCTTTTCCACTTCCTCTTTTTTCTCTTCTTATTAACAACTTTCTTGTTCATATTCGAGTCTATCACTAGTTTAACAGCAAGGGAAATCTATTTTTTCTTCATCAATTTGACGTCCTTAGCTAGAAGCCTAGAGCATCACAAGACAGGCATTCTCGCATCGTTAACTCTACTCCATCCAAAACAGCTACATCCTTTGTTAACCGACTGAAATTATCGAAAAACAAGTTCCTCTGGTTTCTTTCCGCCTTCAGATTCACAATTTCTTCAATCTCCGCCATCATTCGATTTTCCTCTCCTTCCTCAGACTCCATTGATTTCTTCACTTCCTTTCTCTCCCCATGAATGTACAAATTGTCATTTCCATCGCATTTTTCATCAACAAACAGTCCCATTTGACTACCACCTTCAATAGGCCAACTGCATTGATTGTAGTCTCTATCTCCAATACTAATACTTACAATGTGAGCAATTTCTTCATTTAATTTTCCATTTCCATCAGCAACTTCAGCCACCATGACTTGGCCTGACCCCATGCTATCAAAAAACCGACACCACCAGGAACCATAGTATTAACAAAACCATTATTAGCACCATTTTCATTCTTCAATTCCACTGCTAGATATTTTATCGAACTATTGGAGTGCATCATTTTTTGTTAGATCTCTCATTACACTATGATGGATCTCTACATCATTTACGTATTTCTAACTCATTTCCTTCTCCACTAATACATCTCTTGATTCTTAGAACCCCTCCAAATGAAGCTTAACTGAACTACACTGCTCCAACTCGTTAACTTTGACATGTAGATAATTGTATTCATCTTCTTTAAACCACCTAATAGCACCATATGTAAACTCTTTCCATGATGATCCTTCGTTTACTAGCAGGTACAATTTATACCATCTACTAGCTCGACCCCTAAAGTAGGCCAATGCAAATCTTGGTTTCAAAACGTCATCTATTGGATGAACTTCAAAGTAATCATTACTTGTATTAACCCAACCTCTGGGGTCACTACCATCGAATCGAGGAAAATCCATTTTCGGATGGTTGTTATTTAAGTTGATGCATCTCTAAGTTTGGGTTATCATGGACAGCTTCCCAGTTCAGTCCATTTGCTTGATAATTGATGCTTGGATTTATAGGGTATTGTAGTTGGTAATTAACATCTTGGAATTGATATTATTGAGGGCATATAAGAGGTTGGTTCACATCTCCTTGCAGATTTGGGCGACTTTGGTTAGAATAATACAAGAATGGGTTGTTGAACTGGTGATTTGGTGCATAGTATGGAATGAGAAGGTTTTGCAAAAGATGAATTTTCCATTGATACATCTGATATATTTATACATAATTTTCTATCTGTATGATTTACATAATCTCCTAAACTATACAAATAATTTGAATTTAAATACAAGATATACTGAAGATAAAAACTGATATATTTACAAGATAATGATCATCAAATCAAGATGTAGTAGGCGGATTCTGAGGAGATGCAGGAGGATTCTGAGGAGGATCCTTAGTATGCTCAATACGCCCCCTCAAGATGGACGGTCCTTGAGTGAGGCCAATCTTGGAAATTAGTGAAGCAAACCGAGCCCGCGAGAGTGGTTTAGTAAGTGCGTCCACGAGTTGATCATTGCCAGAGATGTTCTGGACACGAAGGTTGCCAAGTTGAACTTGCTCACGAACAAAGTGGAACGCAAGAGCTAAATGTTTCATGCGGGAGTGGAAGACTGGGTTGGCAGAGTAAGATGTTGTGCCAAGGTTGTCACAAAACACAACTGGTGGTTCAGTAGAGGAAATGCCGAGCTCAGTCAAGAGATTGCCAACCTAAAGCACTTCAGCAGTGGTGGCAGCAACCGCACGGAACTCGGCTTCCGTTGAGGAGCGAGCTATGGCACGCTGCTTTTTGGAAGACCAAGTGATGGGGTTACGTCCGAGATAGAGAATGAAGCCAGTGGTGGAGTGAAAATCATCTTTTTCCCCTGCCCAATCGGCATCACAATAAGCATGAAGAATGGGAGGAGACTCTTTGAATAGTTGAATACCCAAGTGAAGTGTACCATGAAGATAACGTAGTAACCGTTTCAGAGCTGACCAATAGGACTCTTGAGGGTGATGAAGAAATTGGGCAAGCTTGTTAACTGGGAAGGCAATGTCGGGTCTGGTGAGAGAGAGGTATTGGAGACTGCCTATGATGGCTCGGTATTCAGAAGGGTTGAGATGGGAGTCCGTGGTTGGGCTGAGAGAGGGGGGTAGGTGGACATTGGTGTGGAGGATGGCTTAGAATTATCCATGTGGTGGCGAGTAAGAAGGTCACTGATATACTTGGACTGGGAGAGAAGACAGCCGTGGGAGTTTGGTGTTATTTCGACACCAAGGAAGTAAGATAAGGGCCCAAGGTCTTTTAGTGAGAATCTGGAAGCAAGACTGGAAACAAATGATTCAAGAAAGGTGGTAGAGGGTCCCGTGACGACAATGTCATCGACGTAGACGAAAAGTAGAAAATGGTGGGAGTTTTTGATGTAAAGCAAACGCAGCGGAAATAAAATAATAAAAGATAATCGATTAAATCCTCGCAAAAGGAGTAAAATCGATTAACGAATAAAAAGGGATATGATTAAACTTCTCGCAAAAGAATTTAATCTAATAATCAACCGAAGAAGATTATTGGCAAAGTCAATTAATGACTTTAGGAAGAACACAATAAACTTGCAAAACTTGCAAAGGAATTTGATTAAGAAAAATAACGTAAGTTTCTAACTGTGAAAGGAATTATAAATACTACCTAAAATCCTCTACTAACTAGGAAAAGGAAAAAGGAAATAAAATCCTCTACTAACTAGGAAAAGGAAAAAGGAAATAAAATCCTCTACTAACTAGGAAAAGGAAAAAGGAAATAGAATCCTAAATTAATACGTTTAAAACAAGAAGTAAATCCAATCGAAATCAGGAAACCCGCAAAGAGCACGACTCGTTCTTGGATACATCATTCTCCCCCACTTCAAAAGGATTCGTCCCCGAATCATCGTCTAAATAAAGCGGCACATCTGGATAAAACTCAACCAAATCCGACATATTAAACGTGGGAGAAATGTTCCACCCATCCGGCAAATCCACAACATAAGCATTGGCATTTATCTTTGACAAAATCTTGCACGGCCCAATCTTCTTAGGGTGAAGCTTGCTGTAGGTCCCTTGAGGAAAGCGCTCCTTACGCAAGTGAACCATAACCAAATCACCAACAGAAAACTCCTTCAAGCGACGCTTCTTGTCCGCAGCTTCTTTGTACTTTGCATTGGAATCTTCAATGTTCTTCACAACTTCCCTTTGCACCTCATCAAACTTCTCCGCCATATGCTCAGCAGCGATGCTAAATCCCGGAAGCTTTGGCAAAGGAACCAAACCAAGAGTATGAGTAGGGGGCCGTTGATACACAATCTCAAAAGGGGACTTCTTAGTAGTGCGATTGGGCATATTATTGAAAGCGAACTCAGCTGTAGCTAACATCAAATCCCACTTTTTAGGATTGTCACCACACAAACAACGAAGCATACTACCCAAGGAACGATTAACCACCTCCGTTTGCCCATCTGTCTGAGGATGAAAAGCACTACTAAACTGCAACTCCGTGCGGAACAAGCCCCATAAAGTACGCCAAAAGTGACTCAAGAATTTTGTGTCACGATCGGAAGTAATAGTCTTAGGCACTCCATGCAAACGCACCACCTCCTTGAAGAATAAGCCCGCCACATGACAAGCATCCGAAGTCTTCCGGCAAGGAATGAAGTGAGCCATCTTGGAGAATCGATCAACAACCACAAAAACGGAATCATTGCCGCGTTGTGTGCGAGGCAACCCAAGTACAAAGTCCATAGAAAGATCTTCCCAAGGAGCCTCCGAAATAGGCAAAGGAGTATACAAACCCGTATTTTGGACATGGCCCTTGTTAGACTGGCAAACCATACACTTCCGCACAAACTTATGAGTGTCCTTCTGAATCTGAGGCCAAAAGTAACTCCTTGTAACCAACTTTACCATCTTGTCCATGCCATGATGACCATCCTTGTGAATCTCATGTATAAGACTCTCACGAACCGAGCCTTGAGGAATGCACAAACGATCCAAGTAGAAGAGAAACCCATCTTGTAGGAGAAAAGACCCACAATTGCCACCATCACGACATCTAGCCCAATCTTTCGCAAAATCCGGATCGGTCTCATATAACTCCTTGAGACAGTCAAAACCCACAACAAGGTTATGCATAGTCACCAATAAACATGCCCGACGGCTCAAAGCATCTGCCACCTTGTTATGGCTACCACTCTTGTGGATAATAACAAATGTAAACTGTTGGAGATAAGCCACCCACCTTGCATGCATTCGGTTCAAAGACTTCTGGCCATTCATGTACTTCAAGGCTTCGTGGTCCGTATGAAGTATAAACTCTCGATGGAGTAAATATTGCTCCCAATGTTTGATGGCTTGCACCACCGCATAAAACTCAAGTTCATAAACTGTCCACTTCCGTTTCGACTCATCCAACTTTTGACTCATAAAAGCAACCGGACGCTTATCTTGAATCAAAACAGCCCCAATGCCAACAACAGAAGCATCCGTCTCAAGTTCAAAAGGCTTAGAGAAATCCGGCAAAACTAAAAGTGGAGCACTAGTCAACTTTGCCTTAATTAAGGCAAAAGCAGAAGTCGCCTCATCGCCCCAAGAAAACTTCCCTTTCTTCAAACATTCGGTAATAGGTGCCATGATAGTACTAAAATCCCGAATAAAACGACGATAAAAAGTAGCAAGACCATGAAAACTCCGTACCTCACTAACGGTAGTCGGAATAGGCCAATCTCGAATAGCCCGAACTTTGTCCTCATCCACATGAATGCCATCTCATGGAAATACTATAACTCAAAAATAATAGTTTGTTAAGCATAAAACTACTCTTTTTGAGGTTAATGTATAACTCGTTCTCCTTCAAAGCTTGCAAAACTGCTTTGATGTGGGCAAGATGCTCCTCCTCGGACTTACTATAAATCAATATGTCATCAAAATAAACCACAAGAAATTTACCATTAAATGGTTTCAAGACTTGATTCATCAAACGCATAAAAGTGCTAGGAGCGTTAGACAAACCAAACGGCATTACCAACCATTCATACAACCCCTCCTTCGTCTTGAAAGCCGTCTTCCACTCATCACCCGACGAACACGAACTTGATGGTACCCACTCCTCAAATCAATTTTAGAAAAAACTGTAGCACCACGAAGCATATCCAACATATCATCAAGGCGAGGAATAGGGAAACGATACTTGACCGTGATCTTGTTGATGGCACGACTATCAACGCACATACGCCAAGTACCATCCTTCTTAGGCACAAGAAGGGCCGGAACTGCACAAGGACTCAAACTCTCCTGAATGTAGCCCTTTTTCAATAAATCTTCCACCGCTCCCTCAAAATATCATGCTCAAATGACTCATACGATAATGTGGAAGATTAGGAAGAGATGCACCCGGAACCAAATCAATGTTATGCTGAATATTACGTAAAGGGGGTAACCCCGGTGGTAACTCATCAGGCATAATAGAACTATACTCATCCAAAAGTGATTGCAAAGAAACAGGAACCATACTAACACCGCCTACAACATCCTTATGAACCACCGCATAAATACAAGGAGCATCGACAAGATCATCCATAAATTCAGAGACAGTGCATAAAGAGATAATAGGTTTAGTCTTTCCCTTGGTAAGAGAACCCTTAACTTTCAAGGGGCATAAATTGAAACGTGCCCCATCCTTCTTGAAGGAAATAACATTATCCTTACCCGTGTGTACGACATTAAGATCAAATTGCCAAGGCCTCCCCAACAACAAATTGCAAGCAGTCATATCAATTATATCACACAAGATAGTATCATTATAACGACCAATAGAGAAAGGTACAAGGCACTGTTCACGTACCTTAATCTTACCAACAGTATTGATCCATCCAACGGAATATGGTGATGGGTGTGGCTTCACGTCAAGCTTCAACTTATCAACCATATCACGTGCAATCAAATTCTCACTGCTCCCACTGTCAACAATAATATGAATATCACAATCTCTAATCTTCCCTTTGGTGCGAAAAATACTATGCCGAGCCGGATCCTCTGTTTCGCTAGGGGTAGTTAACATCAACCGATTAACCACCAATGAATCATGAGTCTCGGCATCTTCCTCCTCCTCATTAGGATCCTCCCAATAAACTGGACCATCCTCTTCCTCAACATCCTCATCACGATCCACCATATTAGCATTCTTTCGAAGATGACAACCACTAGATGTATGGCCTACTTGCCCACACTTAAAACATTTATTACCAAAAGTCCTAGCATAAGGATTGGAAGTTTGACGCCCCAAATTAGTGGTAGGAGGTTTACTTACAGTGGGGTTTTCAATGGTGGTGGGGGTTGGTGGCACAACTTCAACCGGTTTAGGAGGTGGGGGTTGCACTTTATTCTGAGCTGTAGATGAACGAGGACCCACAAATCTCCCATTATTACTCCCAGCAAAAGATTCGCCAAACCGTATAGTCGAAGAAGAGGCAAGTTGTCGCTCCACCTTTGTAGCTCTAGAAATCACGTCGGCCAATGAATGATGAGTAAACAATTCCACCCGATTTTTAATAGCAACCCGAAGACCCGATTCAAACCTTGCTACCTGTTTTTCCTCGGATTCGAACATATCAGTGCGAGCCGCCTGACCATAAAAATCTCTAGCATACTCCTCCACCGTTCGATTCCCTTGAGTACAAGACAAAAATTTCACATATAATTGTTGCTCATGATCTTCAGGGAGAAATTGTCTTCTTAACTCAAACCTCATATTTTCCCAACGATCGATTGGTCTTTGGCCCTCTCTCCTCCGTTGTCGGTTTAAGGTCTCCCACCATGCGGAGGCACCGCCTCGTAACTTGTAAGCAACATAGGGAACCTTTCTATCCTCCTCAACTCTCATCAAAGTAAAGAATTTTTCTACCTCAACCAACCAATCGGAAAATTCCTCAATACCCAAGTTACCTGAAAAAGAAGGAATGTCAGCACGAATTTTAGGACGGTAGTCGACGGGCCTATCATCCTCTCTTCGTCTCTCTTCTCGAAAACCTCCAGCCGGCCGACGGTTGTGGTCTTCCTCCGGATCATCCCGACGTCCTCTATCCCCATTGCCAACATGCAATCCTTGCAAAACTTCAATCAACTCTCTGTGCTGACGAACTTGCTGCTCTTGCCGTTCTCTTGCAGCTTGTTCATTGCGATTCAAAGCTTCAAGGATTGTGGAAAGAGTGATATCTCCGTTGTTACCTTCCTCGGCAGTCATCTACTCGTTAAAGAACCCTAGGATCGACCGATTTCTGATACCAACTGATGTAAAGCAAACGCAGCGGAAATAAAATAATAAAAGATAATCGATTAAATCCTCGCAAAAGGAGTAAAATCGATTAACGAATAAAAAGGGATATGATTAAACTTCTCGCAAAAGAATTTAATCTAATAATCAACGGAAGAAGATTATTGGCAAAGTCAATTAAAGACTTTAGGAAGAACACAATAAACTTGTAAAACTTGCAAAGGAATTTGATTAAGAAAAATAACGTAAGTTTCTAACTGTGAAAGGAATTATAAATACTACCTAAAATCCTCTACTAACTAGGAAAAGGAAAAAGGAAATAAAATCCTCTACTAACTAGGAAAAGGAAAAAGGAAATAAAATCCTCTACTAACTAGGAAAAGGAAAAAGGAAATAAAATCCTCTACTAACTAGGAAAAGGAAAAAGGAAATAGAATCCTAAATTAATACGTTTAAAACAAGAAGTAAATCCAATCGAAATCAGGAAACCCGCAAAGAGCACGACTCGTTCTTGGATACATCAGTTTTTGTGGTAGGTGAAAAGAGATGGATCGGCAAGTGAGGGTTTAAAACCAAAGGGGATGAGAAATTGTTTAAGGGCGGTATACCAAGCACGTGGTGCTTGTTTGAGGCCATAGATGGCTTTGGAGAGTCGACATACATGGGAGGGTTTTGTGGGATCTTGAAAACAAGGGGGTTGAGACATGAAAACAGTTTCAGAGAGGCGACCTTGTAGGAAGGCATTGTTAATGTCAAGGTTCTAAAAAACGCTAGGCGGATGCTAGGCGGCGGAGCCGGGCCTAGCGCCTAGGCGGGGACTAGTCGGGATTAGTCGGAATTAGTCGGGACCTAAGTGGGGCTTAGAACTAGGCGTTGGAGAGGGGCCTAGCGCCCTTAGGCGGGGTCTTTTAGAACACTGTTAATGTCAAGTTGTCTTAGAAGCCATCCTTGAGTGATTGCTAGGGAGAGAACGAGACGGATAGTGACGGGTTTGACAACGGGACTAAAGGTTTTGGAAAAATCAAGGCCAGGTCTTTGGTGGAAGCCTTTAGCGACAAGGCGGGCTTTATATTTGTGATAGTGTTGTCGGGATTGTATTTGATACGGAACACCCATTTGCAGCCGACAATGTTTGGTGCTTCATAGGAAGGAGCTAGGGACCATGTTTCATTACGTATGAGTGCTTTGTACTCTTCGCACATGGCTTCGTACCAATGAGGTATGGATAGGGCTTGTTTAGTGGTGGTGGGAAGAGAGGTAGGAGAAGATATGGTGGATAGATTGGCATATTTGGGGTTGGGTTTGCATATACCATGAGAGAGGCGGGTGGTAATGGTGCATGTGGGTTGAGGCGGATTTGAGGTAGTTGAGGTGGTAGGGGTTGGGTCGGCAGGGGTTGGATCGACAGGTATTGAGTTAGCTGGGATTGGGTCGGCAACAGGGATTGGGGCGACAGGAGTTGGGTTGGCAGGGGTTGGGTAGGCAGGGGTTGGATCAGCAGAGGGTGGGTTGGCAGGGGTTGGATCAGCAGAAGGGGGAGGGGTTGGTTCGGCAGGAGTGGTAGGTTGGATGATGGGTATAGAGATTGCACACCATTCTGAGGGAGACATGGGTGGGGAAACAGTGGTATGGGTGGTAAGGGAATTGTAGGGGAACTCGGTTTCAATGAATTTAACATGATGGGAGGTGTATATTTTGAGAGTTGTGGGGTCGAGACAGTGATAGGCACTCTGGGTGGGGAATAGCCAACAAAAATACATGGGATTGATTTTGGGGCTAATTTGTGTGGTGTGTAGGGTTTTAGCCAAGGATAGCAAAGGCACCCAAAGCTTCTTAGTTTGGTGTAGTTTGGAGGTGATTTGAAGAGACGGAGATAAGGTGAGTCATTGTTGAGAGTGGGGAAGGGAAGTCTATTGATGAGATAGGCAGCGGTTGTGAGAGCATGCGACCAAAAATGAAGTGGGAGGTTTGCATGTGAGAGAAGAGAGAGAGCGGTTTCGACAAGATGGCGATGTCGCCTTTCGGCGAAGCCATTGTGTTCAAGGGTGTGAGGAGGTGATGTGAGATGAGATATACCATTGTTAATTAATGAAGGGGTGAGTTTGAGATATTCACCACCGTTATCGGAAAAGACTTGAAGGATAGGTTTTGATAAGTATTTTTCGACAAGAGCTCGGAATCGGTTGAAGGTAGTGAAAGTGTCAGATTTATTTTTGAGAGGATATAGCCATGTATATTTTGTGAAGTGGTCAACGAAAATTACATAGTATTTAAAGTTGTAGTAGGATTGTACGGGTGAAGTCCATACATCTGAAAAAATAAGTTCTAGAGGTGCATGGGATTGAAGAGAAGAAGTGGCAAAAGGGAGTTTATTTATTGATATTGCAGGGATTGCAAACCGGTAATGAACCACTAGGAATAGAAAGAGAAAAACGTTTATTTAAAAGGGAAACAATAGGAGGGGATGGGTGACCTAATCTATGATGCCATGAGCGAAGATTTGTGGAGGTGCTGAGATGAACTTGGGGAGGAGTGGGGCGCCAAAGATAGACTCCCTGATCAATTGTTCCCTGAAGAAGAATCCGGTTTGTCAAGATGTCTTTAAAAAGAAAAGAGTATTGTGAGAAAACAGCAGTAGCATTATTATCCTTGCAAAATTGAGAGACAGAAAGGATGTTGCGAGAGATTAAGGGAACATGAAGAACATTAAGAAATGAGAGAGGTGTGTAAGGAGTTTAAAGAGAAAAAGAACCTATGTTGGAGATGGGAAGGGAGGATCCATCTCCGATGATGACATCATCACAACCATCATAAGGGTGGTGGAGAGAAAGAGTGGATAGATCATTGGTAATGTGATTTGTGGCGCCGCTATCAATAAGCCATGGGGCTGGGAAAGATGGGGCAACAGTGGCTGTGTGAGCTTAGAGAGAGGAGTGAGATTGAGGAGTTCTAGGGGCACGGTTGGATAATGGAGCAGGTGGAAAGTTGACACTGGGATAATCTCTCTTGAATTGTCGACATTGGGAAATCACATGACCCACATAACGACAATACTGACATTTTCCTTTAAAAGGGGCGGGTGAGTTGGTTCTCGGCTGAGATGGGGTAGGAAGGATGGGCTGACTTGGAGGGTGCCGAGGGTTGGTGTGGTGAGGGTTGGGGAGGGTGGTAGAGGACTGTGGTTCAGCCATGCCGAGAAAGAAAGAAGTGGGCAGCAGAGAGAGGAAGGGCAGTGGGTTTTGGGAGAGATCACAAGGCTCTGATACCATGAGAAGGTTTTGCAAAAGATGAATTTTCCATTGATACATCTGACGTATTTATACAGAATTTTCTATCTATATGATTTACATAATCTCCTAAACTATACAAATAATTTGAATTTAAATACAAGATATACTGAAGATAAAAACTGATATATTTACAAGATAATGATCATCAAATCAAGATGTAGTAGGCAGATTCTGAGGAGATGCAGGAGGATTCTGAGGAGGATCCTTAGTATGCTCAATATGGAATAGTCTGACTAAAATGGGCTGGTGTTTTGAGTTTGCTGATTGGGGTAGAAAATATGAGGGTTCATTGATAAAAGTGTATTGGTGCAAAAGAGATTTGAATTAGAGGAAGAGGTAACATGAACTTAAGAAGAAAATTTAGGGCAGTGGAATACTTAGCTTCGGAACAATTGATTCCCTCTTAAAGTCAAATTAAACCCTTGTTCATGGCTATAGAATCCTATAGTCATTCTCCCATTACCATTCCTGGAATCCCAATTCTCCGCCATCAATTTAGAAGCAGTTCGTGAATCAACCGCTCTGATACCACTTGTAACAGCCGAGCAATCCTAACAGGGACAAACTAGGGATTGTATAACATGCCAAGAATTGATAGAGAAATAAATTGGAAAAATTGTATTACTCGTGAAGAACAACAACAACAAGAAGAAGCTCAAACAGGCAAGTAATTTGAAGAACAACTACAAAATTAAGCTAATAACTGAGCTATAACTATCGCTACTCCTGATGAAGGCCATTTTGGGCCTTAGCCCGTGGACAAACAATTGGCCCGCAGCCCGTAGCCCGAAGCCCGCAGCCCGTGGACAAGCCCGTGTCCAGCCCGCCTTAGTTGACGCTCCAGGCCTGGGCGAGATAAATAGGCGACGGACGGGCCAAGCCCGCGGGCTTCCAAAGCCCGTTTGCCCAATTTCCGTTTGGCCCGTTTTCTTATTTTTATAATTTATATTTAACATTTGAATAATTAACACCAATATCATTGTGTCCAAGTGGTAAGTAGCACTCATTTATTCCATTTCACCCAGGTTCGAATCCCCCCAACCCCATTTCAGATTTTGTTAAAAAAAAAGAAGGGATAAATCCGTTTGGCCCGTGGATCCTTGGATCCGGGCCAAACGGGCGGGCCTCACATCGGATTCAAGCACGGGCCGGGCCGGGCTAAAGCCCGTTAACACACACGGACGGGCCGGGCTAAGCCCGTTTGTCCGTTTGTCCGCACACACACGGGCCGGGCCGGGTTACCCGTTTGGCCTTCATCAGCTACTCCTAAGAAAGAACGACGAAAAATACGATATCAATTCCACACCCTTCTCTTCTCGGACCCTCTCGCAAAACACTAGAATACCTAGGAATGGCAACGGGGGCAGTTCGGGGCAGTTATACATCGTACCACCCCATTTCCCAATTCAATTTTGTGCCCCATAACTGTCCCATTCTCCAGCGGGTAATCAATTTTCCATACCATGCCCATTCCCCACGGGTAGCAGTTAATCGGGGAATCCCCGCGGGAAATTAGTCAAACTAATATTTTGTTTTAAAACACTTTAGCGATAAAAAAAACTCAAAAATTAACTTTGATAAATGATAATTTTTCTACTTAAACTCATATAATCACATTCATAAGAGCTCAAAAAAAATTAAATAGCTGTGTATGACACAATTCACCAAGCATAAACATAAGGAAAGATTCACTAGATTACAATAAAAAAATTAAATAGTTGCGTACGAAATTTGGGTATCTACAAGTATAAAATCTAGAATATAATATAAAAGAGGCTAAATTATACTAAATGCAAACTAAACGAGACTAAAAACTAAGTAAATGATATGAAAATAATGCTATAAATGCCTATGAAATAGCCATTTATCATCTATATCTTGGGAAATACTTATATAAATAAGAGTGAAATTATATTACTAAAATAAGCAGTTCGGGTAACATTCGGTTCAGGTAATGGGGCGGGTAATGCTAATACCAAAACCAAACCGTTCCCCACTTTTTCATTTCGATTATTCCCCATTACCCGCCTCATATTCAATCAAACCAGTTAATAACTGTCAACTTAGTTCGAATATCCGCGGTTCGATTCAAAATTGTCATCCCCTAAAAATACCCTTCATTTAGTTGGGTTGTTACAAGCATCTATAGACCTAGGAGAGTGGGCTTTTAAGAGGGTGTCATGCTTCGAAGTCAAGAAGGGGTCAATAACTAGGTTGCCTAAAAAGTTAGGTCTGGACTAAAAAGAATATGGTTCTACTAAGGGGGTTTTTGTTTTTTTTAAGTGTTAAATGCTGAAATCTGATTTCACTTCTGAAATTGGCTGAATCATTAAGAGGCAGCGTCTAAAGACTGAATTCTGAATTAGGCAAGCTGTTTGATTTTCACCTCTGAATTCGTTTTCTGAATGTGTGTTTTTATTATTTTACCTTTCTGAATAATATATAATTTTCTACCTTGTTAATAATAAGCAAAGGTAATACGGGTATTATGAAAAATTGTTGAGGATATTTTTGTCCAAAATTGTGAATAAGAGGGAATAAGAGGACAATCAGCACTACTTTAGGTGCTTAAAAATAAGAGGGTTTTAAGAGCTTACAAGTCTGATTTCAAAAAAAAAAAAACAAACACATTTATTTCTCTAATCCTTTGAACTAATAAGTGTTAAAAGGCAATTAAGACCGAAAATAGAAAAACAAACACCCCCTAAAGGATGCATGCCCTCTAAGTGAGGAAGGTCCTATGCTTATTTCTCACACCAATACTTTATTACTTTTCTTTTTTCCAAATTAATTGTTGTTACTTTCTTTTTTGAATATTCAAAAAACAAATTCATCTTATTTTTTTTGAATGAAAATTAGAAGATTTTAACTATTTAAACAACGAATTGGGTTATTGACTAAGAAATCTCCATCTCAAAATGAATATGAAATAATGTTGAACTTCATCTTTTTTATATGTAACTTGAGATTCCTACATTTAAATATTTATATTTATTTTTAAATATTCACATTAATGATAATTAATAAAAATCTCCATATTAAATGAATATAGATAAAATGAAAGAGCTTTAAGTAATTGTTACATTGATTAATTATTAATTTTTGCTAATTTTCATCATATAAATAGTAATATAATAAAATTTAAGGTGTCTTTGCTATTTATAGATGAAAATTCCAAAATATTGTTTTTTAAATATTTATTTACCAAAATAACACTCAAAAAAACTTATTTACCAAAATAGCACTTTTTTTTAAAATCCGGAATTTCAATTTCCGGTTTTAATGTAAATCCGGCATTTCATTTTCCGAATTTAATTTGAAATAAATTCGGAATTTCGAATTCCGGTTTTGAATTTTAAATAAATCCGGAATTTGAAATTTCGATTTTAAATTTAGGTAAATCTGGAATTCCATTTACTGGTTTTAAAAATATATTTTTTTTGTAAATCCGGAATTCCAATTTTCGATTTTAAAAATAATTTTTTTTGTAAATCCGGAATTCCATTTTCCGGCTTTAAATTTTATTTTTTTTTGTAAATCCGGAATTCCAATTTTCAATTTTAATTTTTTTTTTTTTTTTGTCGAATCAGAGGGAGGAATTAATTTTCCGTGGCGTCATCAATTTGTTTGACTACTCTACATGTTTACTTTATCCTGTTTTCTGAATGTTACTGATATTATGAGCTTACTACTTACATGAGATAGTTTCAATATACCCAGGTCCGGATAAGCCTGCCATGGAATGTGAAATGGTTATCATAAATGGATTGGGCCTAAATAGTTAAAAAGGTTCGATAAACTTATTAGGCCAAGTAAGATGATAGTAAATGTGAAAATAAGTGACAAGTTGAGCTATAATTAATATGTCGGTTTAAGAAGGCAATATAGGGCAATAAGCGACAAAAGGTGATGTACAGATGAAACGGAATGAGGGTGAGAAAAGCAATAGGCGAGAAGATGAACTTGTCTCATAGTTTTAGGTAAAATATGAATATCTGAGAATGAGTAATTTGGACTACTTTGTCGCAATAAAGAGTTTGTCGCCTAGCGACAAACGTGACTGATGGTCCAACCTTTGGGTATACTGACACGTGGTACCCATCCCCATAATGTAAAACAGTGTAACATGATGGGAATGTCAGTACTTTCTTACTAACTCTGAGGGTAGTTGACTGACTTAGCATGGATGACTGACACGTGTCCTTCCAAGTATGGTCCATGATTACAAGGTGGTATAAATATGTAAAATTCTCCATTATGAAGTAAGTCTACTCTCTCTCTCTAAATCTGTCTTTCCTCCATTACAATATAGAGCTTTTCTTAAATCTGAACTAAAAACTGATTCTCACGCCGGAGGGGTTTCACCGGAGTCACCCCCGGTTTAGTTCATTGTTGCTTGTGTGTGTAGGTCCCATAGTGAGCCATCCCAAGAAGATTAGCCGGAGTATCCTTTGAAGCAGTTGAAGATTCAACTCCTGATCAACACCATTTTCCATGGCAGCATCAGTTGGTTCCGTTGCCGGGACCTGAGCGTTTCTTCTTGAGGTGGCTAGGTGAAGTTTGGGAGGTTGTTGGTGGCTGCCGGAGGTGAGAGAGAAGATGGAGCACTGTTGTTGTTTGTTGGTGGAGCCCAGAAGATTCTAACTGTCAGTTTGGTCAAAGGAGTAAAGGCTAATTGATTAGAAAACCAAGGAGGATTCTCAGATAGTACTTGTTAAAGGTGTTTTTTGGATTGTGATATTTATTCCGGGGAAGTCATAAAGTTGTCTTTGGCTGTAAAGGTTGTAAGTTCATTAGTACATGCATTAAAGGCATTTTGTTTTCAGAAAGTGACTTGTAAAGTTGTCAGAACAGTTGGTTTATGGTGAAAAGGTGTGATTTGTCTTGAAGTGTATGTAAAAGTGTAACAGTTAGTTGGAAGCAAGTTATGGTGGTTGGACAAGAAAAAGCTACTCCTTCTAGGGCGGCCCAGAACCTAACATTGGCAACCCCAAATGCAAAGGATGCTCGTGCGGGAGCTGAAGCAGGATCGGAAAGAGAGGTGGAGGTCCATACGTGTGAGACTAACACCAGTGTGAGGCGGGATAGGGTGGAGGAGGAAAGGGTGAGAGTGGAAAGAGCCAAAGCGGTAGATGAAGGCCAAGTTCCCGCGAAGTCGAAGAATGCGAAGTAAGAGAAAGGATTGAAAAGTTAAGGGCGGATAATGAGGCGTGGATGCATGTCCTCGCCAATAATCAACAATTGAAGGAGTTACATGTGGAGCCCTCCCACATTCCTGAGAATTTGCTAAATGGGCAAGCGGGAAGGTCCCATGTTGGTGGGCAAAATCGGGAGGATAGCGCTAGCGTGGCTAATAGACCAAGACAGAATGTAGATACGCCGCGGCCCAGGAGACTAGCAGAAAATCGAAGGCGAGATGATGACTTGGAAGCAAGAAAGAAGAGAAGAAAGAAAATACACCATAAGCCAGGCAATTCCAAAGAAGATTCTTATTACTTTGAATATGACAGCAATGAATCTAGTGGCTCCACACACGACGAGGGACGTGGCAAGGAAAGGACCCAGATATCGCGACGTCATGATGCTAGGCGACATCGGGAGAGATCACCGCGGGATAGGGAGCGACGGCGACAAGATAGGAAAGATAAAGATTATGACAAGGAAAGGGAGCGGAGAGGCTGCAGAGGCGCGGCGGCAGAGGCCGAGAAGATCGTAGAAGCCATAAAAGCCGCAGAGTTAGCCAAGGCTAGTGAGGCAGAGAAGGCTAAGAAGGAAGAGGAACAAAGGTTAAGAAATGAGGTGGCTGAGATGGCGAAGAAAATCAAGGATTTAGAGGCGGGAATAAAGAAAGTGGAAGGGAAAAAGCCTTTTTTGGCTCCTTTCACCCAAAATATCAAAGGTGTTGCCCCAGACCCAGGTTTTCGAATGCCAACTTTATCAAGTTATTCAGGAAAGTCTAGAGCAGTAACCCATGTAGGAGGATTTGAAGCAACCATGTCGCTGTTGACCGAGAATGAAGCAATTTTATGTCGAGCATTGGTGAGCACTTTGGCAGATCATGCATTGGATTGGTTCTTGGTACAGCCTGAAGATTCTATAACGGGGTATCAAGATTTCGGGGAGAAATTCTTGGCGAGATTTAGTGCGTCGGGATCACAACCCGGTTCAAAGACGGAGTTGTGCGATCTTAAGCAAAAGGATGGGGAGGATTGCGACTTTCACGAGACGAGAGTTCATGGGAGTGGCCAATCAAGTTCCTGATATCGCACAAGGCGAGATAATCATGTTGTATAACACCGGTTACACTGGGTCACTTCAAGCGGGAGTTAGGGATGAGATTGCCAAAGATTACAGGGGAGTTGTATGAAAAGAGTGCGAGGATTTTGTAGTGGAGCTAGAGTTAAGACAAAGGGGAATGCAGTTGCGAGTCGAGCCGTCAAGAAAGTGGCGAGCGAAAGGGTGGAGATAGTGCGAGATGATAAAAGGGGTTTGGCGGCAATAGAGGGGCAAGTCAAACGGGAGGAAGCGGAGGCCGTGGAGAAGGGCGCACGGGGATCGTAGAGAGTTTAAGCCAAAGACAGACATCAAGTATAGCCGGCTGAACACTCCTATTAGCGAGATCATGAAGAAAATAAATCTGCCCGAACCTTTTCCTATTACACCAGGAACTGGTCCGTCTAGAGATCAGAATAGTTACTGTGAATTTCACAAAGATAAGGGGCACAAGACTGACGATTGTTATAATTTGAGAAGATTGATTCAGGGGAAGATTGACAGGGGTTTTCTGCGGGAGTATTTGGAGGAGAATGTTGGGCGGGATGATCAACGTAGGCCGGAGAAATTTGGTAGATGTTATTCACGACCCTTTACCCAGTGTGTCTCAGTTGAATACCCAAATCATGACCTTGACGCATACGTTTGATGTTCCTCGGTTCCCCGCCCGGTCGAGATAGGGTGATCGGTTTTCCGGGCGAGAGTTGGCTGTTACCAAAAGCCATGGGAGTCAGCCAATTATCATCACTATGTATCCAGGCAATAATATTGTGCAGCGAGTCATGGTGGACTCTGGGGCAAGTAGGAATGTGCTTTATTATGATGCTTTTAAAAGGATGAATTATACAGAGGCAAATTTGGTGCCTCATAAGGGATATCTTGAGGGATTCACTAATCACTCAGTTAAAGTTAAAGGGACGATTATGTTGGATGTTGAAATTGGTGAAGGAAAGCTGGCGAGATGCGAGAATGTCGAATTCATGGTGATTGATCTTGTGTCTCCTTATAATGCTATAGTGGGAATCCCATTCATGTTGAGTTTTGAAATGGTTCTGTCAATTCCCCATCAGAGGGTGAAGTATCCTACAGCAAATGGGATAGGTTGCTTGAAGAGTGAGGCGGTTACTGTGATAAGAAAACAAAAGGAGATGTTGAAAGCTAAGACAGAGAGTACAATTTCGATGACTTCCAAAGTAGAATCTAGTCCACTAAAGATAAATATGGTTAAGATTGTAGAGGTGGAGAATGGTGAACCAGATTGGATCATAACGGAGAGTATGAAAAATGGAACCGCTATGGTAGCCGAAGCGACAAACCAAGTGTCAGGGCGAGTTTCAGGGCGAGAAATATGTAGGTTGGAAGAGCGAGAATCAGGTTGGCGGGATATAGACTCCGATATGGTGGGAAAGGGTGATGATGGTGAAGAAAATGGTTGGGCGATGGAAATAGTGAATGCCACGCCCCATATAAGTTATGCCAGGGTTGTAAGGTTTGTTAATATGGAGGAGCCAAGGATTGAAGAAGTGGTTGAGGGAAACGTTAAAGTACTAATGAGCGAATCTGATGACGATTATGAAGCCATTGAGGTGGAGGATGCTCAGGGGCGGCCTGCGGTAATGTCTTTGCCGGTCTTAAGAAGCCCGCTCCTGTGGGTATGAGGAAGAGGAAAAGAATAGAGGTGGAGACGCTGCAGGTGCGGGATGAGCCAGATATCAAGGCGGGAGAAGAGTTGGAGGAGGTGGAAATCAATTGTTATTTTCCTGAGCAGAAGGTGAAGATTGGCAAGCAACTGTCGCGGGATGAGCGGGAAGCTTTGGTTGATTTTTTGAAGGAAAATTTGGATGTATTCGCTTGGAGACCGGAGGACATGAAGGGTATTGATGAGAGTGTTGCTCTGCATTGTTTGAATGCTGATCCTAAGGTGGAGCCATTTAAGCAAAGGGTAAGGCATTTGTTGCCGGAGAAAGAGATGGCAGTATTGGAAGAAGTGGAAAAGTTGTTGAAGGCGGGAATAATCGAGAAAATTCAATATCCGGTGTGGTTGGCTTGTCCCGTAATGGTTTTGAAGTCAAACAAGAAGTGGAGAATGTGCATTGATTTTACCGATCTGAATACGGCATGTCCCAAGGATTGCTATCCTTTGCCCAAGATTGATAAGTTGGTGGATTCCATTTCAGGTCACAGAGTGTTCAGTTTTATTGATGCTTATTTAGGATACCACCAGATTAAGATGGCGGAGGAAGACAAAGCGAAAACAGCGTTTAGGACTCCAAAGGGAAATTTTTGTTACAAGATGATGTCGTTCGGCTTGAAGAATGCGGGGGCAACATATCAAAGGATGGTGAACGAGGTATTTAAGTCGCAGATTGGGCGGAATATAGAAGCGTACATTGACGACATGGTGATCAAGACCAGAGAGAATAACCACTTGTTGGATCTTGCTGAGACTTTTGAGAACTTAAGAAGGAATTCAATGAAGTTGAACCCTAGTAAGTGCACGTTTGGTGTTACGGCGGGAAAATTCCTGGGATTCTTGGTCAACAGGCGCGGGATTGAGGCCAACCCGAGAAAAATTCGGGCGTTATTAGACATGTCGCCACCTAAGTCTATTCGCGAGATTCAGCGACTAAATGGGAGGATCATCGCCTTGGGAAGATTTATTTCGAAGTCGGCGGAGAGATGTTTGCCGTTCTTCAAAGTTTTGAAGGGCGGAAAGAAATTTGAATGGAGCGAGGAGTGCGGAGCAGCTTTTGAAGAAATGAAAGCTTACTTAGGAAAGCCACCATTGTTGAGCAGACCACTGTGGAGGGGAGGAATTGTTTGTCTATTTGGCGGCTTCGACTATGCGGTTGCGCGGTGTTGGTGAGGGAAGACGGAGGAATTCAAAGGCCTGTATACTATGTTTCCAAAGCATTAAGTGAGGTTGAATCGAGGTATTTTAATGCCGAGAAGTTGGCTTATGCGTTGGTGGTGGCGGCAAGGAAGTTGAGGGCCTATTTTGTCGCTCATTACCATTGTGGTGTTGACAGACGCGCCCTTAAGAAAGATTCCCAGCAACCGGATTCATGGAAGGCTTTTGAAGTGGTCAATTGAGTTGACGGAGTTCGACATCGGCTATGAATCTCGTCGAGCTATTAAGGCGCAAGCGTTAGCGGACTTTATAGTTGAAACCTCATTTACCAAGTCACGAGCCGATGTAGTTGAGGAGCGCGAAAAAGAAGATGGCAAAGCGGGGTGAGCCAAGTTTGATTGAAGAAAAGAAGAGGCCGGAGGATTGTTGGATTCTACATGTTGATGGTTCGTCGAAAAGGACGAGAGGAGGAGCGGGAATGGTTTTGATATCCCCGGATGCGGAATGTGAGTATAGGAAAGCCTTTAGGTTCAAGTTCCCAGTGTCTAATAATCAGGCGGAGTACGAAGCCTTGGTGTCGGGAATTGAATTTGCGCGGGATATTGGAGTAAAGAGGATTGTGGTCCATTCTGACTCTCAGTTGATTGTTAAACAAGTAAAAGGCGAATATGGCACGGTGAATTCATTCTTGATAAGATATTGTGATTTGGTGAGAAACATTTTGAATCATTTTGAGTTTTGGGAGTTGGTACAAATTGGGCGAGAAGAGAATTCAAAGGCGGATGCACTGAGTAGGTCGGCGGGAAGTGGAGAAAATGAAGCAGTTGTGGATCCCTTGGTGGAGTATGTGGACACGCCGGCAATTGATAGATCCAGGGTAATGGAAATTGGAGAGACGGAAGCAAATTGGGTTACTGACATGAAAGATTTTTTAGAGAAGGGTGAATTGCCGCATGAGGAAGAAAGGGCTAAACTAGTAAAGGTGACTTCCCCGCGATTTACGGTGCAAGATGGAATCTTATATAGAAGATCTTTTTCAAAGCCATTGATGAGGTGTATAGAGCCGGGGACGGTGGCTAAGGTTTTATTTGAAATCCATGAAGGCGTCTGCGGAGGTCATCCGGGGGCGAGATCTCTTGCGGAGAAGGTGTTGTTCCATGGTTATTATTGGCCAAGCTTGAAGAAGGATGCGGAAGAGTATGTGCGGAAATGCGAGAAGTGTCAAAGGTTTGGGAATATTCCGCGCCAACCCGCCACTGAGCAGACGCCTATTGTCGCGACGTGGCCTTTTGATATGTGGGGCATAGATTTGATTGGGCCATTTCCAAAGGCCAAGGGAGGGTGCCAGCATGTGGTCGTTGCAGTGGATTATTTTACGAAGTGGACTGAAGCGAAAGCCTTGGCAACGATAAGCGAGGATAATGTGATTAAGTTCGTTCAAGAAAACATTTGGTGCAGATATGGGTTACCCAGGGCCATTATTTCTGATCATGGAACACAGTTTGGTAAGAAATTTGCCGCGGAATGTCAAAGGATGAATGTGAAGCATTGGATGTCGGCGGTATACAGGCCGCAGTGTAATGGTCAGGCGGAGGCGGCAAATAAGCAAATCATTGCCGCATTACGTAAAAATTTAGAAGGAAGAGGCGGAGCATGGTTAGAAGAATTGTCTACTGCATTGTGGTATGTAAGGACCACAATAAAGGGTTCAACTGGTGAAACAAAGATTTGCTTTAACTTATGGAGTGCGAAGCCGTAGCACCGGCCAGAGATGGCCTTGCCGACTTATATAGAGTGACTTATTATGATGAGGCGAGAAATGGTCAGAGGCGGTGCAACGACCTTGATTTGGTTGATGAAAGGAGGCTACAAGCGAGAATGAGGATGGTAAATTACAAGCAGAGGATGAAGGCCCAACATGATAAGCGGGTTAACAAGAGGTCTTTTAATGTAGGTGATTGGGTACTAAGGAGTGCAGAAGCCACGGGACCCAAACCAGGCTTCACCAAGTTAAATGAAAAATGGGAAGGGCCGTTTCAGATATCTCAAATTGTTCGAGAAGGGACCTATCGGCTGAGAAAGCAGGATGGCGAAGAGTTGAAGAATGCCTGGAGTGTCGATCATTTGAAGCGTTTTTATCAATGAAGTTGTAGTAACCTTTTTAGTTGCATCTTTTGATTTTGGTTCTAGATGACAAAAGATACGTAACTTTTTCTGTGGTCATGTGTTTTTGTGTACATCGCATTGACGGGAAAGTTATGTAAAATTTGCCAATCTAGCACGATGTAACTTGTCGACGTAATGAAGAAGGAAGGAATTATTCAGCGACATATTGTTTTGTGATCACCGTTTTCATTAAAAATTTGACAAGTGTTATGTTTTGTGAAACAGTTATTGGAACGGCGGGATTAGAAGAACGACGGTGGTCAAGGAAGCCGTTTTAACAAAGGATAAAGAGCTTGGATAAAGGAGGCGACAGTAGAGGCGCGCAAAGAAACGTGAGAAGCAATAGTCGTCAACACTCACCAAGAGGGATGTGGTGTCTTGGTTAGAGACCAAGGCACCTAATGGATGTGGCGGCTTGGTTAGAGACCAAGTCGCCCAAAAGGGATGTGGTGGCTTGGTTAGAGACCAAGTCACCCGAAAAGGGATGTGGCGGCTTGGTTAGAGACCAAGTCGCCCAAAAGGGATGTGGTGGCTTGGTTAGAGACCAAGTCACCCAAAAAGGGATGTGGTGGCTTGGTTAGAGACCAAGTCGCCCAAAAGGGATGTGGTGGCTTGGTTAGAGACCAAGTCACCCAAAAAGGGATGTGGCGGCTTGGTTAGAGACCAAGTCGCCCAAAAGGGATGTGGTGGCTTGGTTAGAGACCAAGTCACCCAAAAAGGGATGTGGCGACTTGGTTAGAGACCAAGTCGCCCAAAAGGGATGTGGTGGCTGGGTTAGAGACCAAGTCACCCAAAAAGGGATGTGGCGGCTTGGTTAGAGACCAAGCCGCCCAAAAAGGATGTGGTGTCTTGGTTAGAGACCAAGGCACCTAAATGGATGAGGTATCTTGGTTAGAGACCAAGCCGCCTAAATTGAGATATCTGGATTAGAGACCAAGATACCAAATGGATACGCCGAATGGCTACGCAGAAAATTGTCGCATCAAATAGTTGACAATAATCTACACTTGGGAGTGAGGCTGCCTAAAGACGAGCCTCACTTTTTTGAAGGGAGTAGTATGTATATAGAGATAAGATGGAGAGTACAATCTTCGATGAACTATCGAAGCAAAATCATTATGAATCAAAAGAAAGATACGCGACATGAAAATGTCAATGATAAACAAGTAAAGATTGGAGATAAGGCATGAGAAACAGAGCATAAGATAAAGGTTGCAAAAGTGCGACAATTAGATAAGTACAAGTTGGGGCACCAAGGCCAATCACCCAAGTTAAAGTTGCGAGAAATGAAATTAAAATGCAGAAAAGAAATATTGTTTGTTACAAACCGAGGGCAAATGAAAAAGTTTAGCAACAACCACAAAGTACAAGAATGAAATCATTGGGCATTGTAGGCGGCGTTAAGAGCATCCTTGTTCTTTTGTTGAAGGTCAAAGAGGAGGGAATGATGTTGTCGCGGCGAGTTGCGGGAATTGTAAGCCGCCTTGCCAAGAACGGCATCTTCTGCTGCTAGTTGGGCTAACTCTTCCTCGCTGTAAGGCACAAGGGGATGTCCCTTGCGACTTTTGTCGCTGAAGATAGTTTCGGAACCCCATCTCGCAAGCATGGCCGGGGTAATGGCAGGATTAGCTTCTGCGGCTATAGTCCTTAAGGTATGAAGGATCGCGTTGTCAAACGCATCCATTTCAGCGGTTTCAGATTTGGACTTCTCTAATTTCAAATCTTCCCTAAGCTTGGTGATTTGATTTGCTTTAACAAAATCCTCATCCCTAAGCCGCTTATTCTCGGCGTCAAGGTTTACAAGTTTGGCCGCATCAGTTTTGAGTTTTTCGTTTTCAGCGATAAGGGTGGCCAGCTTTTCCTCGGCATCCTTGTTTTTCCTTTCCAACTCTTCCAAATGGGTTTTTCCCTCAGCAACGTCAGCATCTGCCTTTTCTTTGAGGTCTTTGAGCTCTTGGATGGATGCATCCCGCCTTGACACTTTCCGCCTATATACATTCCGCTCCCGCTCCGCCTCAGTAAGCTCATGCTCAAGGTTGATGCATTTGTTGCTTAAGCCCAAGATAGTACTGCCGGCCTGCGAGAAGTCATGCGATAATAAAAAGTTAGACAGAAAATATAAAGAGAAAATTTAAATGAATAAAAGGGAGTAAGGACGACTTACCAGGGAAAGCTGAATTCCCGCATGATAGGCTGAGTGGGCAGGATTCTCCTTCTCAACATAGGCCACCTGTTCAGAGTCACTTACCCTTTTGAGGGCAGTGGAACCCAACAAACAGGAAACAGTATCCAACTGTTCGGTAATTAATCCCTTCAGCTTGGGAATGGCATTTGCTTCCCGGCAAAGAGCCACCATGCCTGGCTCATCTTCAGGAATTTTAAATCCCTCTTCTAACCAGCTGGCTCGGCGACGAGGAGCTGAGCGAGAAGAAGGATTGATAGGAGAGTTGTTAGGGGCGGCTTCATCTGGCTGAGCTGAGGGAGGTGGAGAGGCGGATCTCGCAGGGATATCTGAATGAGTCCCCTCAGTTTCAACTCTTTGTTGTTCAAGGGGAGCGTCACCCTCTATCTCAGTGTGGGGCTCATCATTTTCTTCTTCTTGTTCTTCCTGTTCCTCTTCTTCTTCTTCCTCCTCATCCACTAAGTGGAAAGTCTCAGTTGGTTCTTCAGAGGCAGGAACAGTGTGGGTTTTGCGTTGCCTCTTTTGAGGGCGGGAAGAGGTGGAAGGAGCTTTCCTGCGGGATGTCTCCGATGCAACCCTTTCATCAACGCCAGTGTTAGCAATGGGAATAGTGAGGTCAGCAGGCAAGGCCATGAGGCCGGGCGTTCTGGCCATAGCTAGGCGCTTAGTTCTTTCAGTTCCGACCTGCCATGAGCCAACCTCTTTTGATTCATGTCCATAGTTCTGTGAACTGCAAGAAATAAGAAGGGATAAGCGACAATAAAAAGATGACAGTATGTAAAGAGAATAAAAGAAACCATACGTTGAACTTCTCGCATGGCCGGACACAGGTTGTGACCATTCCCGCAAACAGTGCAATCTGCACCAAACTTGTAGCCTGTATGACGTTCCCAACCAGCCCAAGATTCAGTGAAAGTCACAGCAACTCGCGGAGGCATTGGCGGGAAGGCAAGGGAAAGTCCTACTTGGCTAAGAAGGGAATGATCGGCGAGGATTTGTTGAATGGAGAATAATGCGGGAGAAGGGTCAGTGGTACTGGCCTCGGCGAGAAGTCGGACCATTGTTGCTTTCAGACGTTTCTCGTCTTCATCCAAAGCCCATTTCTTGTCAACTTTAGGGTGAATTCCTTTCAAGTCTGTAGGAAGAGCCCAACCCACGCGGGAAACAATGAAAAGAGGATCATCTAGCCAGTGGTGGACTTTGGAAGGAAGGGGAGTAAGAATTTTGGGTTTTTTATATTTAAGCGACATGCGAATTTCTTGGGTTTTGCTATCTTTCTGCTGATACCCAGTAAACATGTCCATGAGAAGGTGGGTGGTTGGTTCCCGCCTCAGGGCGCGGCAAACAGTTATAAAGCAGGTTAACACCCTAATGGCATTGGGATGAAGCTCAGCTACGGCTGCTTGGGCTTTATATAAGAAAAGGGAAATGAAAGGGTCCACTGGAATCTTAAGTCCAGCTTCTAGTTGGGCAGGAAAGACTACAATGCCGTCTTGTCTATGCCTAATCGTAGAGAGGGACATGTCGCCATCATAGGGAGCGATATGATAGTTGAGATGGTCAATGTGGTATTTGGTGTGGAAAGGGGTCATGTAGGGATTTTGTAAAGGGTCATTTCCCGCAGCAGCTGAAGTGGAAGGGGTATTAGTTAAAGGCAAATTCCCGCCAATTGATGTTGAAGCGCCGGAGGTTCCAGTATGAGACATCCCGCCTGAGTCAGAAGAAGAGATAACTTGTTTATTATGTTTTCTATTTGCTAAAGATTTGGCGGCGGGATAGTCAGTGTCAGAACTGTCAGAATACGTAGGGGGACCATAGAAGCGACAAAGATGAGCGCAAAGCTCGCGGGGAGTGAAAAACGTTTTGGACATGGGGGCTGAGGAATGAAGAAAACATTTGCCCCTAATCTCTACCGCGGCAATTACGGCGGGATCTACCCTATTGATCCTAAGACAATTAACTAGATCATCCCGCGGGATCCTTGCCCATATACCCCTAGTTAAGTAGTAAATACCTCCAGTTCTTTGACACTGACCATACCTAATTTGTCTAAGACAATTCTTAAACCTAGCCATAATAGCGAATAAAAGCTTGAGAAAAACAAAGGAAATTGAAAATCAAGGAGAATACCTGGAAAGTATGAGGGATCGTTGAGAAAGTCAAAGACGGATTGTAAGTTCGCCGGAATATTCAAAGTCCGACCAAAGGAGTGATTGTCCAGGGTGATTTAATGGGTGAATCGGGGCAGGGAGTGGTCGTTTATGGAGGAAGTTCGGAGGGGAACAAGGATTCAGTTACTAGGAGAGAGGAAAGGTCACGGAAAAGGAAGGGTGAGTTCGTCGGAGAAGGCACCAGGTTTGCCGGAATTCGCCAGAGAGGGTTTTCAGATTAAGGGACGAAAAAAGGGTAAGGGTAGGAGGGAGGTGGTTATTTATATTAACAGAATATGAACCGGCTCTCTAAGGATTGTATAAATTAATGGGTCCCAAAATTTTGAAATTCCCCCCCAATTTAATGATTTCAAATTTTAAAAGGTATTTTCAAGCGTCAGAAAGTCTCTTCGGTTGTCTCGTCACAGCCGTTTGTCAGAAAAGTTGCCTCAGAAAGTGACACGTGGCATGTACGTGTCACTTTGTCGCACATATCTCGTGATAAGGGTTGCCTTAGTACTGAAAATAACTAGGACTCTAAATTTCTCGCCTGGAACATAAATGAACCAGGTCTCGAAATTGGGGGCTACAGAAATGGTTATCATAAATGGATTGGGCCTAAATAGTTAAAAAGGTTCGATAAACTTATTAGGCCAAGTAAGATGATAGTAAATGTGAAAATAAGTGACAAGTTGAGCTATAATTAATATGTCGGTTTAAGAAGGCAATATAGGGCAATAAGCGACAAAAGGTGATGTACAGATGAAACGGAATGAGGGTGAGAAAAGCAATAGGCGAGAAGATGAACTTGTCTCATAGTTTTAGGTAAAATATGAATATCTGAGAATGAGTAATTTGGACTACTTTGTCGCAATAAAGAGTTTGTCGCCTAGCGACAAACGTGACTGATGGTCCAACCTTTGGGTATACTGACACGTGGTACCCATCCCCATAATGTAAAACAGTGTAACATGATGGGAATGTCAGTACTTTCTTACTAACTCTGAGGGTAGTTGACTGACTTAGCATGGATGACTGACACGTGTCCTTCCAAGTATGGTCCATGATTACAAGGTGGTATAAATATGTAAAATTCTCCATTATGAAGTAAGTCTACTCTCTCTCTCTAAATCTGTCTTTCCTCCATTACAATATAGAGCTTTTCTTAAATCTAAACTAAAAACTGATTCTCACGCCGGAGGGGTTTCACCGGAGTCACCCCCGGTTTAGTTCATTGTTGCTTGTGTGTGTAGGTCCCATAGTGAGCCATCCCAAGAAGATTAGCCGGAGTATCCTTTGAAGCAGTTGAAGATTCAACTCCTGATCAACACCATTTTCCATGGCAGCATCAGAATGTGGAAGCACTATGGACCTACTAAGTTGTGAGCGTTTCTGATGATTCTCAAAAATTCAACTAAATGGTTTTGATTAAAATTATAAGACCTTACTTCGAGCTGGAATTGCATGCCTCATGATATACCTTAAATATCTCACAAGCCCTTTTATCCGTAGGCGAACATAAGTTGAACGACCTTTGCACATGATACTCCAACGTTCATCTACATTTCCACCCTTTCATGAAGACTGTGTGAATCACTGAATGTAGAGATGAGTCCTGTCAATTGGCCAATAATGCTTCATTACATGCTATTAATGCTTGATATACATAGTTGAGCCCCTATCCATCAGCTTAAGCTTTTGGATCAGTGGTAAACTGTTGTGCAATCGCAGCGGAAGCAAGAGAACAAAACTAAGAACACACACAAGCAATTAATCGGGAAATCGAAAGAGAAAGAGAAGAGATTAATTGGGGTTTTGAAGCCTCCGTTTCTGTATTTTATTTGCTCAAAATCTGTACAAGACTATTAGGTTACAAGGCGTGTGTTTTTATATGCCTACAAACCTAACCCTACTTAAATTCGGATAGCCCAGAAACTCAAAGCCCAAAACCCCCGGCCCGGCAGGCGTGCGCCTCAAGCAAACCATGCGCCCGCCTGGAGATGTGCAATTCCAAGCTGCAACTACGGCGTTTGATGCGCCCGCCTGAAGACCCTCCATGCGGCCGCCTCAAACCAACTACGCTAAGGCTCCATCCTCTGCAAACCAGGCGCTCGCCTCACACATTATGGGGCGCCCGCCTCAAACCAAGAAGGATCCAGCCAATACAACGAGCCACATCCAACAATCTCCACCTTGGCGAGTGTTCACTCAAACCAACAGAAGATACAAGGAACCAGCTCGAACCTCCCCATCTCTAACAACTCGAGATGTGCAACAAATCCAAGCAATGCTTGAACTTGTCAGTAGTAACCGGCTTCGTCAACATATCCGCGGCATTCTCCGTAGTGTGAACCTTCTCTAGCACCACCTCACCCATATCGATCAACTCCCGAATCTTGTGAAACCGAACATCAATGTGCTTCGACCGTTGATGATAAATGTGATTCTTTGCTAGAAATATCGCGCTTTGACTGTCACAAAGCAACTTCACTCCACCTTGCTCGATGCCCAACTCGTTGACCAAACCCCGAAGCCATAAGGCCTCCTTTGCAGCTTCAACCGCTGCCATATACTCCGCTTCCGTTGTAGACAAAGCAATGATAGATTGGATCATAGATCTCCAACATATGGGTCCACCACCAAGAGTAAACGCATAACCCGTAGTCGACCTCCTCCGATCCAAGTCACCCGCATAATCTGAATCAACATACCCCACAACAGAAAGCTCCTCACTCTTACCTCCAAACATGATGCCATAATCCATAGTGCCCTTCAAATATCTGAGAATCCACTTAACTGCTTCCCAATCTTTGTTTGCCGGATTCGCCATATACTTGCTAACCACACTAATGGCTTGCGCCAAATCTGGCCTCGTGCAAACCATAGCATACATGAGACATCCCACTGCGCTTGCATAGGGAACCTTTGACATCCTCTGAATTTCTTCAGTCGAACTCGGGGAATCTGAGGCAGATAAACTAAAATGACTCGCCAATGGTGTCTTCACAGGTTTTGCATCCCGCATATTGAACCTCTCCAACACCTTCTCCACATATCCGGCTTGAGACAGCCACAATCTCCTAGATTTTCTGTCTCGGCGAATCTCCATCCCAAGAATCTTCTTGGCTTCCCCCAAATCCTTCATGTCAAACTCTCTACTCAACAAGGCCTTCAACTGATTGACCTCGTTCTTACTCCTACCCACGATAAGCATATCATCCACATACAGTAACAGAAAAATACAAGAACCATCATCAAGGCTCTTCACATAAACGCAGCAATCATACTCACAACGCTTGTAGCCAATACGTGCCATGTAGGAGTCAAACCTCGTATACCATCGCTCGGAGACTCGCTTCAAAGACATAAAGTGACTTCTTCAATCTACAAACCAAACGCTCCTGCCGGGCTCCGTGAACCCACGTGGTTGCTCCATGAAAATCTGCTCATCCAACTCACCGTAGAAACGCGGTTTTCACATCCATTTGCTCCAACACCAAATCATAGTGCGCTACAAGACCCAACACAATCCGAATGGAAGTATGTCTCACAACAGCGAAAAATCTCATTATAATCCACCCCCTCTCGCTGCGAATACCCCTTTGCTACTAAACGAGCCTTGAACTTTTCCCCCTCTTTTTCTGATACTGCCTCCTTGCGTTTGAAGATCCACTTGCAACCAATAGCACGCTTCCCTTTATGAAGCTCCACCAAATCCCATGTATCATTCTTGTACAGTGACTCCATCTCCTCCGCCATAGCAGTTACCCACTTGTCCTTTTCCGGACTGTTTATAGCCTCCTTAAAAGTACTCGGGTCTCCACTACTAAGAACAAGAACATATGAAGCCATGTCTTCAAATCCATACCTGACCGGTGGCTTGATTACTCTCTTAGGTCTCCCAACTGAAGTACTAGCCACTTCTTGTGTAGGTTCCGCTGACTCCGGAAGAGTGAGATCCGCATCGCATTATCCTCACGTAGCTCCACCTCAATAACTTGTTTCTCGCCCTCCTTGCTTTCTGGCACCTTCTCCTTATCTTCATGAGTACACTTCAACATAGCCTTTTCATCAAAGACTACATCCCTACTAATCACCACCTTACTTGACTTGGGATCCCAAAGCTTGTATCCTTTCACACCTGAGAAAGACACTGTTTTGACTTTGGGTCAAGCTTCGACCGCTCTTCACCAGGAATATGCACATAGGATGGACATCCAAACACCCGGATATCGGTGAAGTCTACCTCATTACCCGTCCATACCTCCTCCGCAAACCTGTTATCCAAAGAGACTCTAGGTGATCTGTTAATCAAGAAACATGCCATACTCACCGCATCAGCCCAAAAGTTCTTTGCCAACCCCGCATTGAATCGTAGACACCTAGCCCTTTCCGCAATAGTTCTGTTCATCCTCTCAGCCACACCATTTTGCTGTGGTGTCTTGCGAACCGTGTAGTGCCTCTTGATCCCATGCTCTCGACAGAACTTCTTGAACTCGCTATCTGTGTACTCTGTCCCATTATCACTCCTCAAACACTTGATTTTCCGCCCCGTTTGGTTTTCCACTTCAGCTTTCCACACCTTGAACTTCTCAAAAGTCTCTGACTTGTGCCTCATGAAGTAAACCCAAACCTTCTTCGAAAAATCATCAATGAAAGTCACGAAGTAATAATGTCCTCCTCTAGACTCTGTTCTGACCGGCCCCCACACATCTGAATGAACATAATCAAGAATGCCCTTTGTTGTATGCTTACCCGTCTTGAATTGCACCTTGTTCTGCTTTCCAAGAACACAATACTTGCAAAACTCCAGTTTACAAGTTTTCACACCCTTCAACAACTTACGTTTATGAAGTTCCCGCATTCCCCTTTCACCCATGTGACCAAGCCTCATATGCCATAGAAGGGCATCAGTATCGACCTCAGACTCAACGGATGTGACTCCACCTACAACAGTGCTCCCTAGCAACCTGTAAATGTTCTTGGAGCCCTTCTCACCCTTCATCACAACCATAGCACCCTTAACTACTTTCAATACTCCACCTTGTGCTTTATAGTTCATACCGTTAGCATCCAAAGTGCCCAATGAAATCAGATTTTTAGAGACCTCCGGAACATGTCTAACATCACGTAACGTTCTAACTACACCATCATACATCTTAATTCTTATAGTTCCTATGCCAGCAATTTTACATGTAGTACCATTACCCATAGTAACTATACCAGAATTAACTGACCTGTAGGTATCGAACCAATCACGATTCGCCGTCACATGAAACGAACATGCTGAATCCAGAATCCAACCATCTGTCGGGTGCTCCACAGCTGATGAAGTCGTGAGCATATCTCCATCCACATCCTCTGAGCAATCTTCAACCACATTGACTGACTTTGAAGATCCTTCCTTGCCTTTACCGTTCCCCTTCTGCGGACAATTTTGCCTCTTGTGCCCCTTCTCCCCACACTTGAAACAATTCCCCTTGTACTTCTTCCTTGACTGCGAACGAGAATTTCCGCACTCTAGCTGCGAGTTATCCCGGGCCCGGGTTCTCCCACGTTCCTGATTTTCCTTCACAAATAACCCCTCACCCGCAGGTTCATCAACGGACTTCTTCCGTTTATGAAAAGCTAGAAGAGCTTCTGTGACCGGTTGCAACTCCACGGTATCCTTCCCCCAAGTCAACGTAGTAACAAGATTTTCGTATGTCGAAGAGGTCGGCAACGAATTCAGCAGCATCAACGCCTTGTCCTCTTCCTCGAACGTTACCTCCACCCTAACCAAATCATTGAGTATTTGGTTAAACGTGTGGATATGAGCCTCAAGATCCGAACCCTCTGCCATCTTAAGCCCATACAACCTTTGCTTGAGATGCAACTTGTTCGACAGCGATTTTGACATATACCGGCCCTCCAAAATCTCCCAAACCTTCGTCGGTGATTCCTCATCGATCACGTGATACACCACCTCATCCGCAAGGCACTGCCGTATTGAAGAAACAGCCCGCTCTTGCAACTCCTTCCATGGACCTTCTTCGATATCATCGGGTTTAGTCGAATGTCGAAGAACCTTTCCCAAGCCTGCTTGAACCAAGAAATCCTTCACCCTCCGTTGCCACAACGCAAAGTTTCCATGACCATCAAACTTTTGAACGTCGGACTTCACGATGATGGAATTCCCCCCAGACATCGCAACCGTGCTCTGATACCAGTTGTTGTGCAATCGCAGCGGAAGCAAGAGAACAAAACTAAGAACACACACAAGCAATTAATCGGGAAATCGAAAGAGAAAGAGAAGAGATTAATTGGGGTTTTGAAGCCTCCGTTTCTGTATTTTATTTGCTCAAAATCTGTACCAAGTCTATTAGGTTACAAGGCGTGTGTTTTTATATGCCTACAAACCTAACCCTACTTAAATTCGGATAGCCCAGAAACTCAAAGCCCAAAACCCCCCAGCCAGCTTGAGGCGTGCGCCTCAAGCAAACCATGCGCCCGCCTGGAGATGTGCAATTCCAAGCTGCAACTACGGCGTTTGATGCGCCCGCCTGAAGACCCTCCATGCGGCCGCCTCAAACCAACTACGCTAAGGCTCCATCCTCTGCAAACCAGGCGCTCGCCTCACACATTATGGGGCGCCCGCCTCAAACCAAGAAGGATCCAGCCAATACAACGAGCCACATCCAACATAAACTTTACACGTACATACATTTATCGGAAGACAAAAACTCATGTGAGAACAGAGAAACCCGTCTCATCCATGAGACGGGTCGGATCCATAACCATGACCCGTCCAATAATACCCACGCACCACTCTCTCTCTCTCATCACTCTCTCTCTCTATACGCAATAATAACAGGGATCCCTCCCAATCGTCTTCTCCGGCAAATCCTACCTTCAACCTACACACCGGCGACCCAAAAATCCATCTCTTCCCTAATTTCATTCCCGTCACCGGCTCAATGTCTTTCCCCGCCGGCTGTAGCTCCTCAAAGCCCTAACCCTGGGGTTCCATTTGTTCAGTCGAGGGGGTTTAAATCGTCGATGACATTGCTCTCGTCGCGGTCGCCTAGAAACTTCGAATCAGAAACGATTAATCCAGATGACATACTGTTCGGGGGATGCGATTACAATCACTGGCTCATCACCATGGATTGCCCTAAGGACCCCCGTCCTTCCGATGAAGAGATGGTCGAGACCTATGTCCAAACCGCAGCCTGTCCTCGGAAGGTCTTCTCTCACTCTCTTCTTATATTAGTCCCTCAATATTCTTGATCAATTTGCGGGATTTGTCGGTCCGAGTTTTGGGTTATGGATTTGGGTGTTACGTTCATTGTTGATAATGCTTGGAATCCCAAATGTTTTGTGTTTAGTCTGTAGGAGATGGGTATAGATCAACTTACCGAGTTGCTAGCTTCAGTTTTCATAGTGAGGCATCAATTTTATGTTGATGCTTGCTGGTATATTTGGTTTGATGGAGTAATAGTGTTAGGAACTGTTTTAATTTTGAGTAATACTTCTCATTTGTGTAAGTAATATTTTGTATTGCTATAAGTAATAGTACTACACTTGTGAAATAATAGTGTTATTTTTTTTTAACTGTAATAGTTTTAGGAACTGTTTTCATTTTGAGTAATACTTCTCATTTGTTTAAGTAATAGTTGGTATTGCTATAAGTAATAGTACTACACTTGTGAAGTAATAGTGTTATTATTTTTTTTTAACTAATAATAGTTTTAGGAACTGTTTTCATTTTGAGTAATACTTCTCATTTGTTTAAGTAATAGTTGGTATTGCTATAAGTAATAGTACTACACTTGTGAAGTAATAGTGTTATTTTTTTTTTAACTAATAATAGTTTTAGGAACTGTTTTCATTTTGAGTAATACTTCTCATTTGTTTAAGTAATAGTTGGTATTGCTATAAGTAATAGTACTACACTTGTGAAGTAATAGTGTTATTTTTTTTTTTAACTAATAATAGTTTTAGGAACTGTTTTCATTTTGAGTAATACTTCTCATTTGTTTAAGTAATAGTTGGTATTGCTATAAGTAATAGTACTACACTTGTGAAGTAATAGTGTTATTATTATTTTTTTTAACTAATAATAGTTTTAGGAACTGTTTTCATTTTGAGTAATACTTCTCATTTGTTTAAGTAATAGTTGATATTGCTAAACAGGTATTACGTTTACTTATGAACAATGTTACTTTATATGTATACAGTCATTACATTAATAGATGGTAACTATTATTTTTTCTAAACCACTGAAAAGCCGAAAAAATAATATAAAAACTAAAAAAAAAAAAAAAATATTCTAACCCAACACAACAGTCATTACATTAAGAAAAAAATATTCAAATAATAGTACATAATAAAAAAAATAATAAAAAAAAGCAAAAAGAAAAAATAATAAAAAAAGCAAAAAGAAAAAAAATAATAAAAAGAAAAAAAAATAATAAAAAAAATAATGAAAATAAAAAAAATAATAAAAAAAAGCAAAAAGAAAAGAAATAATAAAAAACTAGAAAGAGAAAGTATGCATAGTAAGAGTTGGGGCACTGGGACGTGACCTTTTGCTTCTTTGATTTACAAGAGTGAAAATAGTCTGGGTCATGGGTCATGGATCATGGGTTATTCCGACCCGTCTCACCCATGAGACGGGTATTGTTGTTCTCACAGGAGACCAACTCTTATCGGAATAGCTTACTATAGACCAATTTATTTTAGAGGTGATGTAATCGTCTTCCAGCTTTAAAATTTGAAAAAAGGTGTTAAGGTTGTCATATAACTCCTACACTAAGACCACTAGCAGTCCAAGAACAATGGTGATTATAAACCGTGACATGAGCATTTACTTTGTTCATCAAAGTATCATTTTGAGCGACATCCCTCCCCCTCCCCTCTCTCTCTCTCTCTCTCTCTCTCTCTCTCTCTCTCGGAGGTCAAAGTGTCACCAGCTTAGCAGGTTTGACAAATAAATCTATCTTCTCTACAATAGCCATTAGTTGGAAAACAGGAGATAAACAATCTCCTTCTTTGGAACCCAAAACATTGCTGGTAAAAAAAATTATCTCAGCAAACGTCTGTGACTACATTAGACTAATGGGTAGCAATTCTAACTATCGAAAAGCAGCATTTTATTTTAATGTTACTCTAGTCGCATCACATGGCCCAACTGTTTAGACCTTTCTTATCTCACTTAATCCAAGCCTTTCAAATACTCGTCCCCTTCATAAACTATTAGTAGCAATACAGTGCTCAAAGACTAAATTTCTTTACCAATTAATTTCTCCCTCTGATTGATTCGACAAAAAAATAAAAATTATTTTTAAAACCTGAAATTGAAATTCCGGATTTACAAAAAAAAAAAAAAAATTAAAATCGGAAATTGGAATTTCGGATTTACAAAAAAAAAATATTTTTGAAACCGGAAAATGGAATTTCGGATTTATTTAAAATTCAAAACCGGATTTGAAAATTTCAAATTTATTTGAAATAAATTCGAAAAATGAAGTGCCGGATTTTCATTAAAATCGGAAAATGAAGTGCCGGATTTAAAAAAAAAAAAAGTGCTATTTTGGTAAATAATTTTTTTTGGGTGTTATTTTGATAAATAAATATTTAAAAAACAATACTCTCTCCGTCCCGTCCGACTTAGGACGCTTTTCTTTTTCGTGCCCCACCCGATTTTTGACGCCCAAATGAAAAGTTTATATTACTTTTATATTAAATGGGACCCACTTGTCATACTCACAACAATAATCCCATCACTATTTATCCCACTCATTCTCTCTCCTATTTAATTTTTCACACTCACAACACATTCTCCACTCATTCTCTCTCCTAATATTATAATAGTATTCCTTAATCCCCACATCAAATGAAAAATTTCTAAGTCGGACGGGACGGAGGGAGTATTTTGGTTTTTCCATCGCTATTTATACATTGACTACTACGTGAAAAAGAAAAAAAATGGTTTGAATGATGTCATTAGCCAAATCAATTTTTTTTCCCACTTGAAATTATTTCTGGATCCTCTCCACTGACTGACCATAGAATTAGGTGGACCAATGTCATGAAGTGATGAAGGCTGGCCCGGTTCAGAAATTGCATACTATGTGAAAACATCATTTTCTTATTCGAGAATAATAGAGGGTGGACTTGAATTTTTTTCTCAAATAATTCTATTTTAAAAATTTAAATTTCAAAATAACCCACATTTAAAATTATTTGCCAAAATAATCAAATTTTTGGAACTTGCTACGCGTTATAGCGAGTTTCTAATTTTTTCGATTAAAATCGCTACACGGTGTAGCAAATTTAAATTTTCTCAATTTTAATTTAATATTTATGCTATAAAAAAAACTAAAATTTGAATTCACTATTGTAAAAGGTCAAAGTCAAAGTAACAAAGTAAGTTTTTACTTCTCCTCCGTCTCAAAATTACAAAATAAATGCAAAATTTATGTATTAATAAAGAAAACTAAATAAAAATATTATTTTTTCCATTTCAAATAAATACTTTAAAAAATATACTTCTATAAAAAAATTATAATTTTCATTTCAAAAATAAATATTACTTTCGGCTCAAAATGAATAACCAAAAAATAATACTACATTTTTTGTTCAAAAAAATGAACATTACTTTCTTCATCCCAATGAATATTTTAAAAAAATAATACTGCTTTATTTGCCTCATAAACTAATGTTTGTAATGTTAGTGCCTTCGTTTCAATATATGACATTAATTTTTTAAACAAATGAAGTAATATTTTATAAAATATTCATTGGGACGAAGATAATAATTTATTTTTTGGACAATGTAGTATTCTTTTGTAAAAATTAAAGTTTATAATGTTAGTGTCTTCATCTCAGAAAATGAATATTAATTTTTGAGATAAGTAAAGTAGTATTCTTTTTTAAAATGTTCATTGAGACAAAGGAATCAATTTGTTTTTTGGATATAGAAACTAGTATTAATTTTTAAAATATTTATTGGGATGAAAAAGTAATGCTCATTTTTTTGGATAAAAAATGTAATATTATTTTTTAGTTATTCATTTTGACACGAAGGTAATATTTATTTTTGAAATGAAGAATATAATTTTTTTATAGAAGTATATTGTTAAAGTATTTATTTGAGATGGAAAAAATAATATTTCTATTTAGTTTTCTTTATTAATACATAATTTTTGTATTATTATTTTGAGTTGCTCTTATGAAAAACTAGTTTTTCATAACATCATGAAAAAACTAGTTTTTGGACCCAGTTTAAACTTATGATACGCGTATTGAACCGGAGACCGGTTCACTAACAAAATTGAACCGCCTTTTGTCAACTCAAATCCAAACGAACACGCACAGTAAAACACAGAGTTACGACGCCGCAACGGAGAAATTCATCGAGCTAAATCAAAATTCAATCGAAAATCATTCCGTTTCAGACGATTTAGGTAATATATGATTCACTGTCAATTATAGACTATCAATTCATATATTTACAATCATTCCTAATTGTTTTATTCAATACTGTCAATTATAGACTATCATTGCTACTGTAATTGTTCGAATTCAGCACGAAGATGAAACTAGAGATAATGCTACTGTAATTGATCGAATTCTGCACGAAGTTGATGATAATCACGATACAAGTAAGCCAATTTCATAATGCCAGATTTTTTATATATAATGCTAGTACATTAGTTTTGATTGTCTTTCCATTACCAATGTTTTTATAATATGTACCAGTGATTTTGCCAGTTTTTGTTATTATATTTGCCAGGATTGATGTTTGAATGTGCCAGTGTTTTTTATAATATGTATGTTCCAGTGAATGTTGTTTGAAGTGCCAGTTTGTGTTTTTAGGAGTGTCAGTATTACTTATTTGAAGTACTAGTTTGTGTTATTTGGAGTGCCAGTGTTACTTATTTGTAGCTTCAACCACTGTCTTGTCATTGAAGTGCCAGTTAGTGTGGTTTGAAGTGCCAGTTTTAATTTTTTAATTTGCTAGTGTTTTTTATAATATTGTTCAGTGAGTGTTGTTTAGAGTGTCAGTGATACTTTGTTGATTAAAGTGCCAGTTTGTGTTATTAGCAAGGTTCTAAAAAGCGCTAGGCGGATGCTAGGCAGCGGAGCCGGGCCTAGCGCCTAGGCGGGGACTAGTCGGAATTAGTCGGGATCTAGGCGGGGCTTAGAACTAGGCGTTGGAGAGGGGCCTAGCGCCTAGGCGGGGCCTACGCGCCCTTAGGCGGGGTCTTTTAGAACACTGGTTATTAGGAGTGCCAGTATTACTTATTTGAAGTACCAATTTGTGTTATTTAGAGTGCCAGTGTTACTTATTTGTAGCTTCAGCCACTGTCTTGTCATTGAAGTGCCAGTTAGTGTGATTTGAAGTGCCAGTTTTAATTTTTTAATGTGCCAGTGTTTTTTATAATATTGTCCAGTGAGTGTTGTTTAGAGTGTCAGTGATACTTTTTCTAATTGAAGTGCTAGTTTGTGTTATTAGGAGTGCCAGTATTACTTATTTGAAGTATCAGTTTGTGTTATTTGGAGTGCCAGTGTTACTTATTTGTAGCTTCAGCCACTGTCTTGTCATTGAAGTGCCAGTTAGTGTGGTTTGAAGTGCCAATTTAAATTTTTTAATGTGCCAGTGTTTTTTATAATATTGTCCAGTGAGTGTTGTTTAGAGTGTCAGTGATACTTTTCCTAATTGAAGTGCCAGTTTGTGTTATTAGGAGTGCCAGTATTACTTATTTGAAGTACCAGTTTGTGTTATTTGGAGTGCCAGTGTTACTTATTTGTAGCTTCAGCCACTGTCTTGTCATTGAAGTGTCGGTTAGTATGGTTTGAAGTGCCAGTTTTAATTTTTTAGTGTGCCAGTGTTTTTTATAATATTGTCCAGTGAGTGTTGTTTAGAGTGTCAGTGATACTTTGTTGATTGAAGTGCCAGTTTGTGTTATTTAGAGTGCCAGTATTACTTATTTGGAGTGCCAGTGTGTGTTATTTGGAGTGTCAGTGTTACTTATTTGTAGCTTCAGCCACTTTGTTATTATTGAAGTGCCAGTTAGTGGGTTTGAAGTGCCAGTTTTAATTTTTGAATATGCTAGTGTTTTTATAATATTGTCCAGTGAGTGTTGTTTAGAGTGTCAGTGATACTTTTCCTAATTGAAGTGCTAGTTTGTGTTGTTAAGAGTGCCAATATTACTTATTTGAAGTACCAGTTTGTGTTATTTGGAGTGCCAGTGTTACTTATTTGTAGCTTCAGCCACTATCTTGTTATTGAAGTGCCAGTTAGTGTGGTTTAAAGTGCCAGTTTTAATTTTTGAATGTGCCAGTGTTTTTTATAATGTTGTCCAGTGAGTGTTGTTTGGATTGTCAGTTTTACTTTGTTATTTGAAGTGCCGGTGAGTGTTATTTGGAGTGCCAGTATTACTTATTTGAAGCACATTCAGATTATTCATTACATCACCTATATTACAATACATCAAACACAACAATATTAAAAACAGTATTTACTACCATTAAACACTACCACTACCACTTGCACCATCATCGCCAACGTTGTCATTCAATTTGTTTTTTGGATCATATTCATTCAAAATACATTCCAAATACATTTTCAATGCCTTTTGGTGAATCCTAGCAGCTTCATCAATATTGTGAGCGTTGCCAAACTCATGAGCATGATTGACTATCCCCACGTAATCCTTATCCCTACAATTGCATCCCTTACATGGCTCCAATGGACAACGAAATGAGGGAGTTCCGTTTCCAGAAGAAGGCTGCAAAACAACAAGATGACCATAGAGGAATTTTTGGTAACACAACATGTATATTTTCCAACTTTTGTCATCATTTGAATCACCCAAAGTTGACTCACTAGAATTTCCCTTACCTTTGTTCATCATGTAAATAATAATAATAATAAAAAGACAATATAAATTATTAAAGGTAGAATTTTTCTTGAACTTGATATATATAAACCAACAAAATTGGACATATTTATATAGGCTGAGTACTTCAAATCGGTCAAAAAAATTGGTCAATGAATTCAATGCACTTACCAATTGTACACATTTATTACTCTTGGAATTCAATGGTAAGTTTGAATGCTTTTTTTGAATGCTTTTTTGACCATTAAAGACAAACTTATCATTATTTATTACTGTTAAAGGAGGTATATTCAACGGAATATACTTCCTCAATAAATATAATATCCAGTGAATGTTGTTTGAAGTGCTAGTTTGTGTTGTTAGGAGTGCCAGTATTACTTATTTTAAGTACCAGTTTGTGTTATTTCGAGTGCCAGTGTTACTTATTTGTATCTTCAGCCACTTTGTTATTATTGAAGTGCCAGTTAGTGTGGTTTGAAGTGTCAGTTTTAATTTTTTGAATGCGCCAGTGTTTTTTATAATGTTGTCCAGTGAGTGTTGTTTGGGTTGTCAGTTTTACTTTGTTGTTTGAAGTGCCAGTGAGTGTTATTTGGAGTGCCAGTATTACTTATTTGAAGTACCAGTATTTCCAATATAATATGCCAGCATCTGTTTTTTCAATGTTATTGCCAATCTAATTTTTTATTTTTATTTGCAGCAAGCCATATTGATATTACTTCATCACTGCTTGGTATAAAAGCAAAGACATGGGAAGAACTGTATCAATTGTACAAGGATCATTCCAATGCATTGGGATTCAGTGTTAAAATGACAACCTCGCGTGTCTCTAAGAAAACATCAAGGCCAATAGATAAATATTTTATGTGTTCATGCCAAGGATACACACAAAGAGGAAATGAAATTGATGTTCTAGATCCAATAGAAGTCGGTGAAGTAGAGATTCCATCTCCATTGGAAAGAATTGAAAACCCAAAGAGAAAATTGAGGAAAAAGAAAGCCCCTTCTAAAAGGACAGGTTGTCAGGCTCTTATGAGAGTAAAATTGTTAATTAAAGAAGACTTGTATGTGGTTGCACGACACGAAACTGAACACAACCATGAGATGACAAGACCAGAATGGAACCACTTCAAGCGTAGCGAGAGGTCAATATCAGAAGCTAGAGGAAAAATAATAGAGCAATTTGAAGAAGCTGGCATCAAGCCAACTGATGGATTTAATGTTTTGGCAAAAACAGCTGGTGGGGAAGAATATGTTGGGCATACAAGAAGAGATCATATTAACTTTGTACAGAGATTGAGAATGGAAAAAATAGAAATGGGCAATGCACAAACTACAGTTGATAGACTGAGCCAAATTCAGGATGAAGGATTCTACTTCAAAATGCAGTTTGGGGAAGAAAGTAGACTCAGTACTTTGTTTTGGAGAGATCGTATGATGAGGGAGGATTATGAATTGTATGGGGATGTTTTTGATATTGAATATGCCAGTGTTTATTATTGAATGTGTCAGTGTTTAATATTTGAAGTACCAGTGATGGCCTGATTCTGTTTATTAAATATATTGCCAGTACACAGGTTTTGTAGTGCCAGTGTTTGTTATTGAATGTGCCAGGCCTGGTTGTGTACACTAGTTCTGTTTTTTGGTTACATAAGCTAAGCTGTTTCATGGACACATGTCCATAAGCAATAGTGTCAAATTCAAATGCATGCACTAGGACAGGTGTTCCAAGTTGAGTAATAGAAAAACAGACACAAATTCAATAGTTATCCCAACTAGTACTGTTCCATTTTGTCCATAGCAGTAGTGCCAAATTTCAACTGATACCACACGAATTCAATAGTTAACTCCATTTTATCAGTATAAATAAGTTAGAACTCACTTCTTTTTTATTTCTAAATTTCATCTAAAAAGCAATCAATTACTTGATATGAGTACGAGTAGGTCAGTCAATTCTGAGCAAAAGGTTGAAGATTATGAAGAAGAAAGAGCTGCTAAAAAATTTCAGATATCTTAGAAGATATTAAGGAGGGATATTATAGTTTAAGGAACAGTTCAGGTGAACTCCACTGCCCATTCTGCTACCTCAAGAACAGCAGGAAGTCATCATGGACTTGGAATTCTCTTCTGGTGCATGCTAATGATCGTGGGGCATCTAAAGCTTATGGAGAGAGAGATATGTATTCCCACCTGGCTCTGCACAAGTATATGACAGACCACCATTAGTATTCCAGTGAATGTTGTTTGAAGTGCCAGTTTGTGTTATTAGGAGTGTCAGTATTACTTATTTTAAGTACCAGTTTGTGTTATTGATATTTTACTTATTTGTAGCTTCAGCCACTTTGTTGTTATTAATGTGCCAGTTAGTGTGGTTTAAAGTGCCAGTTTTAATTTTTGAATGTGCCAGTGTTTTTAATAATATTGTCCAGTGAGTGTTGTTTGGAGTGTCAGTGATACTTTATTGATTGAAGTGCCAGCTTCAGTATATAAAAGTACCAGCATCAATGTAACAAAGTGCCAGTATCATTGTTTAAATGTGCCAGTGTCTATTATTAGATGAACCAGTGAAGGCCTGGTTCTGTGTATTCTTGTGAAGGCCTGGTTCTGTTTATTAAATATATTGCCAGTACACAGGTTTTGAAGTGCCAATGTTTGTTATTAAATGTGCCAGGCCTGGTTGTGTACACTGGTTTTGTAATACAATATTTTAAAGTGCCAGCATCAGTGTATAGAAATGCCAGTATAAATGTAACAAAGTGCCAGCATCATTGTTTAAATGTGCCATCATCAGTTTATAAAAGTGGCAGTATCAGTGTTTCAAAAGTGCCAGTGTTGTTTTTCAATAGTACCAATATTGCATCAATAAAAATGTTAAAAATAACACTAATTCATTTATAAAAAAATACTAATTCAAATACAAACAATTTTAATTGAAGAAGTATTGAAACTAATTCATTATTTTGTTGCTTTCCTAGTTCCATACTTCTTCCCAGCCCTCTTATCATCATCTAAATTTTTTCTTCTTTTCTACCTATTTTTTTTCTTCTTCTTTCCTTTTCTTTTCTTCTTCTTTCTTTTTCTTCTTCTTCTTCTTCTTCTTCTTTCCTTTTCTTTTCTTCTTCTTCTTCATTGTTCTTCAAGGCTTCTCTTTTATCGCTTGAAAACAACCCTAACTGAAGCAGTAAATGATGCCTTTCAAAATTAATATCACAGAGAAGTAAGCTTGCTAGAATCTCGGCCCTTATACGCACTCTTGATGAATTATCACACAACTCAGGGCATGAGTAAATTGCGCAATTAAATTGTCTCATTTCAGCCATTATGTATACTCCACAGTCATTATTACCACAATTTTCTTTCAAAATCCATTCAACTTGCATATGCTCAAATCGAAACTTCCATATATTTGCAGCACTTAGATGATTTATGTGATTTAAGAAGTGTTTGAAGGGTGCTTGCTGCAAAAAAAAAATAAAAAAATAGCAAAATTAATATGAAAGTTCTGGTAAAGAAAAAAACAAAAAAAAAACAATTCAATAAATAATATTACCATGCTATGAGCAAGTTTTGGCACGTTCTCTCTCTTCCAATCATTCATTGGCAAGTTGTCAAGATACTGAATTGATTGACTCTCAGTATTGACAACAAAAAGTGTGTAATGGCCACTATTGTTGTCACCTCTATGGCAGGGTAAGAAGAACTGCGAGAAAATAAGTGCCAGCATCAGAGTTTGAAAGTACTAGCATCAATTGTTTGAAAGTGTCAGTATTATATTTTCACAGTGCCAGCATAAATTGTTTCCTACTGCCAGTGCAAGTGATCTTTTATACCAGTGTATTGATTAATAAGTGTCAGTACATGTATGTATAAAATGACAATGCATACCAATTTAACTTCACTCAAATCAGTTCACTCAGCATCATTAAAATTAAGATCAATCCAATGTTTTAAACAATCAGTGATTTCTTGCCCAGCTTTTGATATAACATCGTCAGAACTCTTCGTTGTACGTTGAATCCAAGCAGCCTGTATAACACATTAATAACATCAAATTTAAAAATGCACACAAATATAATTTAATTAACAAACAATTATAGATAATATAATTTTTGAATGTACTAGCATCATAGATAAAGAACTTACACAATGACTAAGCCCAAACATAAACTTCTTCATTCTACCAGACTTTCGCTCCATATTATTAAGAAGTATAGCCCAACAATCGACAGTATTTGAAGTTATTTCCGTGTCTTCATCCAAGCTCAAAATATCTTCAAGCGTTAAGCTATGGAACATTGTGTAAATAGGATGACAATTGCTATAAAAGAAAAATAAATTAGTAAATGCTTTTACGTACAAGTGTATACATTCATAAAAGGTGCCAGTGTTTGGATATTGATAAATTTATTGCTTACTCCTTAAGATTTCTTGAAAAGTGTGTAGACATGCACAGGTCAACAGCCTCCTTTCTCAGCTTCAACATCGGTCGCAAAACATCAGCGTTGCTAATCATAAATCGAGAACAATATACAACTTTCTCGTTAGCTTCTCCACAATCCAGTGTGCACCCTACGTTCAACATCTCATAACAACTCCTAAAGATGCTATCATTTATATTCGTAATAATATTTTCAACATCTCTATCAATCCGTTCATCATCATCATCTATCTCCCGCAAAATCTCATTTAATATTGTTGTTCTTTCTGCTCTGTATGTTCTCTTCTTTCCTCACCAGATACCTGAGATAAAAGGTCAAATGATGGAATTGAACCTTTTCTTTTTTTTACCATATCTGCTTTTGTTGTCTTCAAAATGTCTGAAACAATATTATAAATCTCAGAAAAATATTTATCGTTAAAAATATCTTCTTCTACTTCCTCCCCCTCCCCCTTCCCCTCATTCTCTTTCTCTTTCCCCGTCTCATCTGCTGCATTGTTTTCCTTATCCTTTTTGATACATTTAAGTCTTTCAATGTGTGCATGGACAGCATTAACAAGGTCCTTTCTCAATATATCCCATGACTCCTTAGCAGCCTACATTAATGAAAAATAGTAAGAATGAGTTCAATTGTACCAGTTTCAAATTGCAATTGTGCCCGTCCAAGTAATCAATAGTGCCAGTGCAGCCAAATGATTGTGTCAGTGTGTGTATTTTAAATGGCAGTACATAATATTAATTGTCCAAGTGCAAGTGATGAATAGTGCCAGTGCAGCCAAATGATTGATCTAGTGTGGGTATTTTAAGTGCCACTACAAGTAATCAATAGTGTCAGAGCAGCCAAAAATTTGTGCCAATGTGTGTATTTTAAGTGCAGTACATGTTATTCATTGTGCCAGTATAAGTAATCAATAGTGCCAGTATAAGAAATTCAAAGTGCCAGTGTAAGCATTTCAAATAGACAATACTTACATTGCTTGATTCTGCATTTCTTTCCTTTACAACACTTTCAATCCTTAACGGAATATCTTATTCCTGAAAATCACAGGGTACTTCATCCACAAAATCGTCTTCAACGCTACTTATAGGATAAACATGCTTTCCATAAAAAATTAATTTTCCCCAACCAACTTTCGCTTCAGAATCAATCCTCACTTTGAATTTTTGAGCATTCCAATGATTAATCAAAGGAAGAACAGTTGATTCTTTCACCTCTTGAAATGGAAATCTGTGAAGGTAAGCAATCACCAACACCATCACACATCCACTACAGTTTTTTGAATTCTTGTGATTCTTAAACCTCGATATACCCTCACATAATTTGTCCAAAACATATTGACACCAATCAAACTTGCTAATCTGTGAAATGTCTTCCACAAGGCTTAACAGTGACACGTCAATTGTTTTCGTAACTACTAGGGCAAGAAAAATTCCAACAACAAATAGCACAAACAAGCGTTTAAATTCATCCCCACCTTGATGTAACTCAGAAATGCGTTCCAAAAGTTTATAGGCAGGAAGACCATCTTGAGTACGCCCAAATTCTTCAAAATATCGATTTCTCAATTCCATATTTACGCTTGATGATCGATTTACCTTAGCCTTTGCAGCATTCCTAGGTAGAAAAAATATATCAAAACATCTGATGTTGTAATAACATATTTCTCTGATGAATTAATTTGTTGTATCCTTGTTAGTGGTTCAAATCTCTCAACAAGAAAATGAACAAGCCTAAGCGGCAATACCTTAACCTCAAGACTCAACAAAGATCCAAATCCAATAGCCCTAACATCTCTCTGCTGGTCTGGAGTTAAACAGAGCTCAACAAGTCTTTTACGAGTACACAAATGCTCAAATTTAACGCCCCCTATAGGCCTCTTACTAGTGATATCAAAATCATCATCATCCACAACTCTTTTACGCTTTGATAGAACTGAAAATAAATATAAAAAACATTACATCAGTGCCAGCAGTATGATTTCAAAGTGCCAGTGTTATGATTTCAAAGTGCCAGTGTTATGGTTTCAAAGTGCCAGTCTTACGGTGTCAAAGTGCCAGTATTACGGTTTCAAAGTGCCAGTGTTATCAATAGTGCCAACATTTGCTTATGTTTGCAATTAAATGTGAAAGTGCAACTGTTTCGATAGTGACTGCGCAAGTAAATGTGACAGTGCAACGGTTTCAAAGTGCTATAGTTAGGGTTTCAATAGTGCCAACATTTGCTTATGTTTGCTTGTGTTTTCTAAAGTACGAGTATCACGAACATAATGTGTCAATGCATCAATCCATAACAATAGGTGGAAATCGAAGAAAAATATGACTAAAAACAAGTAAAATCATACCTTCGTTATGCTGCTTGCTCCTGATTTCTTTGGCTTGGCCGGTCATAATGTCGGATAAGAAGTAAAAATACGAATGAAAACAGTTCGGAGATGAAGAAAATCGGTGGAAATTGATGAAGAACAATGACGAAATTGATGAAGAACAATGACGGAAAATCGAATTGAAGGGCACAAATTACGAAAGGAAAAATCAAATTGAACAACTACGCGCGCGAGAAATTGAACCGGACCGAAAAAACGTATGAACCGTCCGTTAAATTGAATCGCGGGTGAAAAACACGTTTTTTGTTAAGCTTAACAAAAAACGCGTTTTTACAAGATTTTTGCTATTATTTTTTAAATATTTTTGTATTATTATTTTGTAATTTAAAGTGAGATGGGGGAGAAGTACAAACTTACTTACTTTTGACTTTGACCTTTTATTGAATTTGAACTCGCTACACTGTGTAGCGAGTTCAAATTTTAGTTTTATTTTTTATTTTTTAAAAGCATAAATTAAAATAAAATTGAGTAAATTTAAATTCGCTATACCGTGTAGCGATTTTAACCGAAAAAATTATAAACTCGCTACACCGTGTAGCGAGTTCCAAAAAGTTGATCATTTTGGCAAATAGTTTCAAGTGTGTGTTATTTTGGGATTAAAATTTTTAAAATGAAATTATTTGAAAAAAAAATCACTTGGACTTGCCTCCTTGTAAATGAAAAAGATATTTTTCTACATCGTTCTTCCAAATCAATAAGGTAAAGCATTTTTCCAAATCAATAAGGTAATCAATCAAGAAGAAAATCTAAAGAGATTTGTGATTTTCAAAAATAATAATATTTGATAAATTTGTGATTTAATGGTCGATAAAAAAGAAAATGTAATATTTTTATTTGAGTTGGTCTTATAAAAAACGCGTTTTTTCTGGCACTTAAGAAAAACGTGTTTTGTGTTTTCCCGTTTGTGCCAGTGCCAGTTTAACAAAGTGCCAGTGTGACAAAGTGCCAGTGCATGTGTAACAAAGTGCTAGTGTAAAAATTGTCAATGCCAGTTTAACAAAGTGCCAGTACACTAACACTGGCACTTTGTTAAACTGGCACTGACTTTTTACACACGGACACTTTTATATACATGAACTGACACTCTTCACACTGGCACTCTGTTACACTAGCACTGACACTTTGTTACATTAACATTTTTGCTACCTATCAAAAACACAAGCACTGACATTCAAACACACATGCACTGCCACTCAAAAACACATACACTGGCACTCAAAAAATACTGATAATCATTTTTGCTGGCTCTCACTGGCATTCAAAAACACATGCACTGGCACTCAAAAAACACATGCACTGGCACTCAAAAACACATACACTGGCACTCAAAAAATACTGGTAATCATTTTTGCTGGCTCTCAAAAATACAAGCACTGGCATTCAAAAACACATGCACTGGCATTCAAAAAGACATACACTGGCACTCAGAAACACATACACTGGCACTCAGGGGGCCTGGAATTTCAAAAAAAAAAAAAAAGGGTTGTAACAACAAATCTATAGACATCATGTTATCTCTTCTATGGGATTGTATCAAACGCCAGTCGATCCAAATCCACCGGCGCCTCCCACGGTTGCATAAAATCATCGACTTCCGTAACCTCTGTAATGATTGGAATTGGCCGGCGAGTCGGCGACGGTGAATGGGGAGAGAGAGGACGCTAATCCGGAGAGAACAGAGAACGGCGAGGGACGATTGGATTTGGAGGTAGAGAGATAGGGAACGGTGAGGAATTGAGGATAGGAATTGGGTCGTTGTTTTGGGTTTGGATAGAGAGGACTGTTGGGCGATTGTATTTGGGACTAGGGAAGTATAGAACGGTGAAGGAGATTGAGGGGAACATGGGCCGCCGGCGATTGGGTTTTGAGAGAGGACTGGTGGTCGTCGGCGAATGGTGAGGAAGAAGACGATTAGGGAGCGAGCTGGTGTTTTGCGTTTAGAGAGAGAGAGAATCCCGTGTAGAGAGAGAGAGAGAAAGAGAGTAGTGAGCGTTTTGTGAGAGAGAGACGGGTTTTAACGTAATTTTAAAACACGTTTTTTCATAAGCTTATGAAAAAATGCATTTTTATAAGTTTTTTGCTATTTATTTTGGTATTACATTTAAAAATACACATGTTCAAAATGATTTTTTTTAAATATTTTTTTATTTATTGAATCCATTTATAATATTTACAATCTATATTACAATAGAGAATGGGTAGTAACCGCCGAGACAAAGAACGGTTAGGATTGCTTTTCAAAAAATAGATCGAACGGCCTAAAATTAACCTAATTATCTCACCACTGATAACTTCTCTACGGTTTCTTAACTTCTATCTACCGTTTCTTAACTTCTATATGCAACATTTTTTCCCTTCACACAGCTTCTTCTTTCCCCCCTCTCTCTCTCTATCTAGATAAGCAGCACCCATTTCTTCTCCCTTGACACAGCTTCTTCTCCCTTAAATTTATATGGGTGATTTTGTGTTGTTGCGATTGTTTAATGGCGAGGATGGTGATGATGGATTTTTTCAAATTAAATAAATTTATCAATAGCTATTTTATACTCGCTCGAGATAAAACTAGGCTTGGTGCAAATACTTTCATCAATGGCTGCCACTTTATAGTTCTTTCTCCTTTGTTTTTTTCTTACCCTTTTTAGTGCAAACCTTGAGGAAGACGAGAAAGAACAGAGCCAAAGCTATGAGAATATAACCTCCGTACATGAGAATCTGATCCCTCGAAAGTCCACCATTTTTTGATTTTATTGTGTTTTCTTGATCCAAATCTCAGGCAAAATACCAGAGAAGTTATTGTTTGAAATGTCGAGTCTTTTGAGATTGTTCAGTTTGGGTAGAGATTCAGGAAGGGTGCCATTGAAACGGTTTTGATTGGCATGGATACGAGTTAGTTGTCGCAATCCGAAAGATCATCTATATGAAGAATGTTATTACTCGACCGATAAATGTAAGAGAATCAGAAGAGGGGGAGATTTACAAAGACTACCGGGATCAAAAGTTCCATCTAATTCAAGACTATCGAGAAAGATTCTTTTGATCGAATGGTTCCGATCATCGCAAGTTATACCATTCCATTGACAAGGATCAGAGGTCGAGTTCCAACCAAAGGTGGGATCAAACAGACAATTGTTCTTAGAAAGTTGTGAGAAATATTATACCTTTTTTTAAAGCATTATACTTTTATTTTTGAAGCATTAAAATTATACAATTATCCTCAAAAATATTATAAAATAGAAAATAATAAAAGGTTGATTACTAAAGTTATAAATCATTTGAGGGACCATATGGCTAATTTATTTTCCTTTAATTTGCATTAAAACAACAATGGAAGAATTTGTGTTCAAAACATCCTCCGTTAAATGACATGTGATTTGCACATGATCATTTAACAGATTTTTCTAACAAAATTGATTAAAAATTCTAAAATGTTAACATAATATGAACTTTATACCCTATATTGTAATTATTGATAGAATGTGGCCCATCTTAGAAACACCCCCCAAACTTTTGAGCCCAAAATGTCATTCGCCTTTTTTTTATTGCTTAGTAGTATTTGGGTAGACAAGGTTACCAAAAAAAATGGTATTGTGTGGGTTGAAAATTGTGAAAAATAGGAAAGTAAGTGGGGTGGGGGATAGGAGGGGGGGGGACAGGAAAGAAGAAAGTGAGTGCTGGTGGGGGTAACGTGATGAAGAAAATTTGAATCAGAGGATGTTTCTTTCCTTTCATATCACACCGCGCTATCGCAGACGTACAGAGTACTAGTAATTTTATAAAATAAAACACAATAATGGGATAAGTTTTGCAAATTGGGACGGAGTGAGTATTTCATCACTCATAACTCTGATTATTTTATAATCTTGCGAAAAATGTGTTGTTGGATACGAGAAAGAAAAATATACCCATCCAAGTTAACTGAGGAATGTAAAAAGTGGAAGCAAAACCCCAATTTTAAACACCCCCTTATGAAAGCGAAATCTCTCTTCAATTTCTTCCTCACCTCGTCTATCAAATTTCCCTCCCTCAATTCCTTCTGTACATTGTAATTCATCTGTATATATATACTAGAACTAGAATGAGTTGGAGGAGAGTAGGACTGTCTTTGCAGGCTGTGGTAGCCCATGGATTACTCTTCTCTTTCACGCTCTTGCTCGTTCTAAAGCTTGATCGCCCCCTTTTTTACCCTTGGTGGTTCGTTCACTCATAATCTCTCTCAATTTCATCTTTCTATCAATTTTCTTACTGTTATTGGAAAAGGTTGTTTGAAATTTAGCGAATTTCCTTATTTTTTTCTTTTCAATTTTGACTTTTCAAGTCACGGCCAAAGCTAATTTGAATTTTTTTTTGGGACATTTTAAATTGATTGTTATATGCACAATGTTAGCTTTTACTCTAGAGGGGAAGGCATTTTTGTCAAGACTGAAATTTTACTCCCCAAATTCTGTTTCAAATCCTTAAAGCTAAGATATTAGTCCCACAAAGTCTTTTCTTTTTGCCTTGGGAAGATGGAGACTACTAGTCATAATACAGGTGTCTTAATTCATTCTACTAATTGTGCATGCAAACATTGAGTTCATGCTTACTTAAAGGCTATCCTTTGATTCGATGGTTGACAATGTGCCCTCTTTGCTTGTGGTTTTTTTTTTTTCATAATTGCATTCCGGCTTTGCTGTTTGTAGTTTTGAAGTTCTTAAAGATCGTAGCAGTTTGGTTATCGATTCATGGAAATCATATTTAATTATTTGAGGATACTAAAAGGATACTTTTTCTTCTACATTAGGTGCTTTTAGCTACATGGTCATAGCAGTTTATGGAAATTTGAATACATTAATGGGTGGTATCTGGTGATCATAAAGGCTTCCCCATAGGGGAGGTCCTGGGTTCGAAACCCACAAGCCCTATTTGGGTAGTTGTATCTCTGCTTTAGACATGTGCTAGCCTCTTTATAGGCCAATTGATGTAGCCTAAGTGGCATTTTATCTATCATTAATAAAAAACAATTAAAAAAAAGGTACTATGTTTTTCTGAAAGCACCTTTTGTGGATTCTGAATATTCGAGTTGAAATTATAGTCAGGATGAAATTATTAGAGATTGCCCAAACAATTTTTTCCCTTCATTTTCTAGAAGATAGAGGTGGGATTTTTTTTTTTTTGAAAATGGCTCAATATGATGACCTTATTAGTTTCCTCTTCTGCTTGACATGGTTATTTGAACTTCTTGCTTGAGTTTTGCAAGGAGCTATACGATTTAAAAACTGGTGCTATTTCTTTTAGGTGTTTGAAAGTAAGCTTAATCTTTAATTTGCGTCCTGTACCTCTAGTGAGCTGCAATCATGACATCATGGAAAAGATTGTCAGATAGGTGGTGAAGTTTAGTTACTTTGAGTGCATTTGATCAGGACATTCAGGACTGGGGATGCCTGAGTAGGCTGTGGTGGGGGTGCAAGCAAAAGGAATACCTCAGTTCTGGGGTTAGTTTGTTGCAGGATATTTTTGTGAATGAGAAAGAGGGATATGGGAACACCTTCTTGTACAATAGGCTCCTGTCTCCTCATAATTAAGTTCCCGATAACTATATTTTAAAGTGCGAATACAAAAGAGCACGGTTAGTCATCACAAGATTTTGATATATGACATGCTGCCCACCAACTTTATAATCTTCAAACAACGGTTCCTACACCATATATCCTCGCGGAGTAACAGTCGACAGTATAGAGATTCAAGAATTATTAATTAATCAATGAAAAGTTACATTAATTTGCTTTAGCAACATCAAAAATATTAGTCGGGCATTTGGTTAATTTCTTGAAAAACCTTCTTTCCTCCACATGAAAAAGATCTCATATATATAATGGTATTTTACTAGATTCTGTATGATTTTGGGGCCTATCTTGCCTCTTGTTAGGTGTGGTTCACTTGTGGCAAAAGTATGTCGGTGAAATCATAGGACTTATTTTGGTTCAAGTGGGGGGGGGTTTCTTTTTGTTCATATCTGAAAAAACAGTGTGGCCCTTTCTGGTATGTGTTAGAAGAAAGGCAAATGCTACTATTGCTGGTTTTATAGTTTCAAGGAGTCTCAATTGGATAATGATAGAAAAATGTGAATGCGCTACTTTTATATGTTCATGTAAGAAGTTTGAACCATGACTCTAGTCAATCCAATCATCCTTATGACTCTTCTGTCCAACTATCTCTTCCCACAGCTTAGAAGTAAGCTGATATTTCAGATGAAAACTCTTCATTGAAAAAATAAAATAAAATCTTGAGCATTCATGTACATTTTTGGTTTTATCTTCTGATAAAAGTATGCACAATCCCTGCTTCATTTAAATGAGAAAGAATAGATTGACTAATTATATAATCAACAGCCATGGAAGCTGATCGGTTGCAGTTATAATGCCTTTTTAATCTGTAACTAGGCATGGAAAGTGCACTTACTATTGTTCTTATATCTGTTCTTCTAAAATGTTTTACCATAAGTTTTAAGTGAAATATTTTTCTTTGGTTCATTTTACAGGATTCATTTTTTATGTACTTTACAGGATCGTTTTTGTCCCTCTATGGCTATTTCATGCAGTTGTAGCTCGGGGAAGATTCTCGTTACCTGCACCGTCGGTGCCTAATGATCGTCGTGTATGAAACCTGATCATCCTACTTCAAGTCTTATACATGGAAACTTATTATGTGATTCTAGTGGAATTACGAACTTGATCCATAGCATTTCATAATTCATATTGACATTGCCTTATGCACTCTTCTGTTGGCAGTGGGCACCATTTCATGCCTTGGCAGCTACTCCATTGCTCGTCGCATTTGAAATACTCCTGTGTTTAAGTCTAGAGAGCAGCTATAGTAAGTAGCCAAAACCTTTTATAATATAAACTGCATAAGATCATCAACGTTTTGTCAGCTGAAGCTTGATGCATCTTTTTGCTGTCTACAAATTTATTAATTCGATGATGGTTCATAATCTTAAGGTTGTGATGTCCCTTTGTACTTACCTTGAGGATCTGTGTCCAAGATTTATGTTAACCTTTGGTATAGTAACCATGTTATGTGGCTCCTCGAATTTGGATTTCGTTTGTAGTTTTGTTTATTTGTATTGTGGTTTTTATTATTATATAATTATTTATGTTATGTTAGAGAAAACTTCATTTTTGTCCATCTTACTTTGAGGCACGTTTCATTTTTACCATGGAACTTTATTTTTTTTCATTTTTACCATCGTACTACAAACAATAGTGTCATTTTATACCCAAATTTGTTATTTAGATCCAAATTTATTTCATTTTTGCCATCGTACTACAAACATTATCGTCATTTTTAACCCAATTTTGTTATAAAATGACACTATTGTTTGAAGTACGATGGTAAAAATGAAAAAAAAACAACGTTCGATGGTAAAAGTGAAACACATGCCAAAGTACGATGGACAAAAATGAGGTTTTCCCTTTATGTTATTATAAGTTACTCCCTCCGTTTCAGAGTAAGAGTCCTACCTTGATTTTGCACACTTATTAAGAAAACATTAGAAGATGTGTAAACATTTCAAGTGGGTTGAGGATATAATTGTCCAAAACACTATTCATCATTTGCCATTTTGGGAATGGGACTCTTACCATGGGACACACCAAAAGGAAAGTAAGACTCTTACTCTTGGACGGTGGGAGTATTAATTTTTATCTTTTTAAAATGGTGGAGGAGATGGGTTGAAGTACTTGCCATCATTGTCCTTCAAATGGTCATTCCTTGTTGACTCTTTATCTTTTCATTAACTGTGATTTATTGCAGCCTTAAGCTTAAAAATCGTCTTTTTGCCCTTATTGATATTGGAGCTAGCAATTTTGATCGATAACATTAGGTGAGATCCTCCTCTGCTAGTAAGTTGGTTTTGTATTGTGTTTCTATCAAATTATAATTGACGATTATGGCGGCTGCACGTTGCACTATAGAATGCATTTATACTGGAAAACTTTGTGTTGGCCTGAGTATGCAAATTTTTGTTTCTGCATAGAATGTGTAGGGCTCTAATGCCTGGAGAGGAAGAAAACATGAGTGATGAAGCAATTTGGCAGACCCTTCCTGTAAGTTTATATTGCGCTTTAGTAGAACTTTATTCATACTAAATACATGTCATGACCTTGGTTGGGGGTAATTTCTGAGGTCCTTTACAAGCGATGACTAAATGAGATATCAATTATTATCTTTATGGCACTTATTTGAACCGTTTCCATGACCTCATCTTTCCAGTTTTACTATCGGCGTGTTTGTATGAAATGGTAGATCTAACTAACTGGAAAGATTAAGCTTTTTTAAGTTTAAAAGGATTTATGGTCTTACTATCAGAATTAGATTGGAATCTTGATTTTGTGGAATTAAATTTCTTTTAAGCTGAATTTTTTTTTCACAAAAATGGTAAATATATGCAAAAAATGCAAATCTTTATGCACTTGAGAACTTTTGAATATTACCAAAAAATGGAGATAGATGTCCTTTATCATTAACTGGAGGCGAATTCAAGCTCTTAGCATGTTCTGCTTATCTTGCCAAGTACAAGAGATGAAGAAAACCTTTCTATTTTTTTCCCATCCATTGAGATCAAACAATGAGGAACTTGTAGTGTACGTTGGTATATTGATTTATTTTAGACAGTTATAGTATTCTCGTAATGACGTACTCCACCCGTCCCATAAAGATGTTCCCACTTTCCATTTTTGTTTGTCCAAAAAAAAAGTCTCATTTCTAAATTTGAATGGTTAAAATAAGTAAATTTCCAAATTTGAGTGAAATGGATGTAGATGATGGGCTGAGATTGTTTTTTTTTTTTGTCCATTAGGGGATTGTAGTGGAAAGAAAAATATCACTAAATTGTTTGAAAAGTGAAATGAGATCATCATTATGGGACGGAGGGAGTAATTAGTAGTTTATTAGTATGATAATTATCATGTGCATGTCCTGTTTTCTTTTCCTATATAAGAGTCAGTTCAATGAAGAATGTGAAACACAGTGGCCCCAAGGCAGTGGCATCATTCGTGTAATAGGAGGATATGACGTAGGACTTAGACATGCTGCTGAAGGAGGAAAGATAATGTATGGATCAATCGATGCGGCAAGAGGTAGGAAGCTGCAACTATCGGCTGTAGTATCGGGAGTTCAGAAAATAATTCATGGATGTGTATTAGACTCCAAGAATTAGTGAGAGCTCTACACTGATATTGAGAGAGAATGCATTTATTTTTTATTTTTTTGGATCCATTGGTACTGTGGCTAACCTTGCTAGTGTAGTCAGTGGCATACCCAGGATTTTCAGACAGTGCTGTCAAGATTCAAAAAGAAAATTTGTGTTATATTAAAAAACGTTCTTACCAAAAACATAAAATAAAATTATTAGATAAACAATATAATACAATTTTTTTTTTTTCAAAAGATCGATGTGTATTATAGCACAAAACTATCCAATATATGACAATAATTAAAGTACAAGATCCTTTACAATGACTACTTCAAACTTTGAAAAGACATTTTTATTTTGCCATTTCTTGAAACCATATGGTACTTCATTGTCGACTGATTTATGAGTGTATAGTTTAGCATAATATAAACTGAGATTAGATTGCAAGTCTGTTTATTCCAAACCCATTGACTTGGCTACTGTAAAGCCGCATGGATAAATAAAAACATATTTTTATAGAAATTTTGGTTTGCAGATTGGGAAATAATGACTGAGGCATCGTATATTTCTTTTTTTTTTTCACAATTTGTTCTCCAAATTTTTCTTTATTTTGAAGAAAGTATAGTTTGGAGGTCAAGGGATAAAGCTCAAAAATCTATTTCTTTTTCGCTTGCCTAAGACCTAGTTTATATGCAAGCGCAAGGAGTAACCAAAATGAAATAAGCCGCAGGTCCGCAAGTGTGGAAGCTCATAAGATGTATTGGACAGATAAGTAGAATACAGTTAGATTCCATACCTTTAAACAGTTACAAAAGGGACCATGGATTAGAAAGAAAAAATATTCTGAAAATCCAATGCCAGCAGCTGCTGGCACTGAGAGGCCATAGGTCCCCCCCTGGGTGCAGTTCAAAGCTTCAACAGTTTTGCTTGATTTTTAATGTTCGTATTTACATAGAGTTTCGCGTGACAAAATGCCTTGAAAGACTGAAATTAATACAATCCAACGGGTATCTATTGGCTTGAAATTTCCTCTTCCAATGGATTTTTTTAGAGGCAGTGCAAAATTATGTCTTAGTAAAACCATTTATTTGTGATATTGATTCTTTTTAGTCTGAAATTAGCTTGAGATCATCAAACATAATCTATGTATTTTGTATATGAGTTATCACCAGATAATTTTTAATGAATCTGTCTGGTCACTGGTGCAGACACAATCACATTAATTTAGTTTGATGACTGAGAGGTACCTTTCTGTTGTCGAGTTCTCACAGAGCATTGCCTCCACTGTATAATTAACTTGACCTAGTTTTCGCAAACTCCCATTTACTTGGGCTAATTGCTTGCACTGTATATGGTAAAAATTTATTGGACCAGCAAGAAACAAAGAAGGAAAAAAGGAAAAGGGACTGCAGGTCTATGGGTGTTCAATGGTATAAGAGTGTCTTGCCTGTAAATAGAGTAATTGAATGTGATGTTCTGTTTGTCTTCTTTTACGCTGATACCTATGTTTTCTTATCTTCCTGGAGACTAGGTTATTTGTTTTATTTATATCTGTAAACTCTATATGTTCCTTGAGCTTTTGCATCAATGTCTTGGTTTTTCTTAGTCTTTGGCACTTAATGACCTCAAGTTCCCACTTATGTATCAGCACTTCTGGGTTGCCATATCAATGGTGTTCTTGATTGCTGCAACAACGTTCACCCTGCTGAAGCTATGTGGTAATACAAAATATTGCATGCTACTTCAGTTGATCTAATTATGTAGAGGCCTGGCATCACTTCTTTTGACAAATTTATGTTTGATATTATATTGATCCTTTTTGAGCTTCTTTTGACGTTGTCTTATTTGTCCTGAAATGGGTCACAAGTTGCCTAATTGGTATATCCAAAATGTTTTGTAATGCATTCACATCTTAATTTCTGGGAACACTTTACGTTTTCTGATGTTCATTTTCTGCAATCTGTAAACTTTAGTTATTTACTTTCCTGTTTTATGGAATACTTTTGAAGTAACTCTAGAATTCTCGTGCAGGTGATGTAGCTGATCTTGGTTGGTGGGACCTATTTATTAATTATGGGTATAACTTATTTGTGACTTTGATTTATAGACTGTCATATTCATGTGCTTTTGTCATTTGAAACCAATATGGCAATATGTGGCCTCAATTTGCAGTGTTGCCGAGTGCTTTGCCTTCCTTAACTGCACAAGGTGGTACAATCCTGCAATTCATAGACGGTCTCATAATAGAGACATCAGCTCATCTTCAAGGAGTGCTAGATACCTTGAACCAAATGGTAGCATGCGAGCATATTCAGATGTAGATCATGAAGAGAGTAACATATGCAGTTTGCAGGATATTGGTGGTCACATTATGAAAATTCCATTAGTTGGTTTTCAGATCATGCTGTTTATGCGCTTAGAGGTATTTCAGGATCTGGAAAATGTTTATAATCTGGTGTCATTAATTTACCAGTATAAGCTCCATCCTCAAAGACTTTTTTTTTATTCAGGGAACACCACCAAGTGCTAGACTGATCCCTATCCCTGTTCTGTTTTCTCCCCTGATCATGCTGCAAGTAGCTGGCCTTTTCTTTGCCTCATATAGATTTGTGGAAAGATGTGTTCTCATAATACATAGTGGAGCTGCTACAGGAATATATTTCAGAATATCTTCAGAAGTTCGTGACTGTTTTGCGTTCATGCATCATGGATCAAGGTAATGGCCATAATCTAAATACACACCAACTGGTCCTTTGCACATTTATACAAAATGTACATTTGATGCCAGCACTGTATTTTATTTTTTCATCGCATATGAATCATTCCTGATGACAGGTTGCTGGGTTGGTGGTCAATTGATGAAGGAAGTCACGAGGAACAAGCTCGACTTTATCATGCCGGTTCATCCGGGTCAGTTCTGTATTCCTGTAATCTTTTGTTGAATTTATTATTGTAACCCCATGAGTTGCTTCTTTTCACTGATTAGTATCGCACCAATCTTAGTGGGAGTCAGAAGTTTTCGCCGTCATTCTTGACAAGCAATGTATTATTGTTAACAAGACATCAGTGGGTGCATTGTACATTTTGAAGTATTAGGTGCTTACATTGCGCGAAAATTCACTCACAGACTAGACAGTTTTGAAACATAGATGATGCAGGGTCGTTATACAGCGCAGGAACTGACTAACTTGAGAGTAGTTCATTGGAAGCATAGGAAGTTAAGGGTAGTTTGTATAGGAAAATTTGGGAAGAATGTTAACGAAATACCGAGAAGAAAACAGAAAGAAAACTAGTTGTAACAGGACAAGAAATTACATATACTCTCTCCGTCCCTTAATGTTAGTCCCAAAATGTTAAAGTCTCATTCCCTATGTTGAAGGATTAAAACCAACTAATTTCCAAAGCTAACCTATGATAAAGTTCGGAAAAACTTACTAGTGGCATTTACTCAAAGATTATTAAGTCGAGCTCATTAAGGATAGCAATAGAAATGAAAAATCTAAAAATCTTTGATTAGTCAAATGGGACTATCATTATGAGACAGAGGGGGCATATCCTAGGAGTCACACCTAGAGTTCTTGAGCATCACACACCAAAGAGAAGAACTCAAGCGTTTATTCGGTCATCACTTTCTCTGACTTGAAATGATTTAGCACATCGATTTATATTGGACTACTCATTAAATTTTAGGTTCTTATCACTCATACAACTTGACCAAATCATAAGACGTTTGACTAACTCTTGGACTGGGTGCATGTACTATGCATGTGGACAAAGAAAGAAATACATCAATGTTGCTTGGGCTTCCCCTAACTGCATCAATAGAGAGCTCAAGAAATAAACTAAGAGACTGCTGCAATGGTTGAAGCTTCAGGCTAACTGACATTGTGCTGCTTAGTTTGAGGCAGTTACTGTCTGTAGTTTATAGGAAGGTTAGGCTTGCTTGCAGATGCCTGAGGATGGAACTACTGAGATATTGCCAATCACACACACACACACACACACACACACACACACACACACACACACACACACACACCATCTTTTGAAATTAAATACAACTATTATAGCTACAAAAGATTTCAACGATGAAGTGAGAAAAAATAGAATTCTCTGTATAAAGCATTTCAAATTTTGGCCAAACTGCTCCTTTGCTCACCTAAGTTTTCACATTTTTCCAATGTGCTCACTTATGTAATTTTGTCCTCACTAAAATATGTAATTTTTCCAATGCTCTCACTTCTAAGACAGAGTCGTTGGTTTTTTAAGTGGTTTAGGTCACATGATGTCACACGACTAACCCAGTTAAAAATTAACGAATCAGACCTAAAAATTAACATGATCCTAACTTCGTTTTGTTTAATTAAGGTCTACTCCCTCCGTCCCGGCCGAAAGTTCAAAAAATAAAGTGGGTTCAAGAATTAAGGAACCGGTGATGTGTTGTGAGTGTAATTAGTTGGGTAGTTGAGAGAAAGTGAGATAGAGAATAGTTAGTGGATAATTGTTGTGAGTATGACACGTGGGGTTAACAAATAAAGAAGTAATAAAAACTTTTTATTTTGGGATTTGAACATTCGGCTGGGACGGAGGGAGTATAGGGTCCATCGGAGGAGTCGCTGTTTAATTAAGTTGGATCATAGACCTTAAACAAAACGAAGTTAGGGTCATGCTAATTTTTAGGTCTGATTTGTTAATTTTTTAACTGTGGTTAGTCATTTGACTGCACGTGACCTAAACCAGTTAAAAAACTAACGACTCCGTCATAGGAGTGAGAGCATTGGAAAACTTATGTACTTGGGTGAGGACATTGGACTCAAAATTATACAAGTGAGCACATTGAAAAAAACGTGAAAACTTAGGTTATCAAAGGAGCAGTTTGGCCTTCAAATTATCATCTAGCTTTCTTCTATTGCATCCTGTTGTAGGAGTACCCTGGGTGTACGATTGCTTTGCCCTTATCGACAACCCTATTCGATGGATGAACAGTGGGAACATAGTTGTCAAAGGCGTCGTCCGCCTCGCCTTTACCGTCGCCTTTAGGAGTAGTTGCCTTTCAGCCGGGCAGGCGGGTTGTAGCCTTTGTCACTGAGGCGTCGCCTCTTTGCATAAGACGAGAGGCACAAAGGGCGTCGCCTTTTGTTAAAGGCGCGAAGGGCGGAATAGTTACCTTAGCTATGTCATTTTCTGTTGTTTTTCCCTTTTTAATGCGTCGTTTTGCGTTGTTTTTGTGAGGCAATTACGATTGTTTGGTTTTGGGTACAAAGAGTTGTGCTGTAACTCTCATTACAGAAATCGAGAAGAACTTGCCTGACGCCTGCGAACTTCGCAAACACCCTCTCTGGTGACAGCGACGAGGAGGCTAGGGTGACGAGGCTTTGTCGACAAGTTTCCAGAATAGTTTTTCTCTTCTTTCTTTTTTTTGACGAGGTCAGCCAACTAAGTGTATATTAGAAGTTCTTTTTTACATTTTGAGTCCCATTCTCCCATTTAATTCCTATTCAGCCCCTGTTATTCCATTTTGAAGGTTTTTTTTTGTTCTCTCATTTTCTTTTCTTCTTTTCCAGTCTCCGGTTCTAAGAATTTTAATTTCTACGTAAACATCAGTGATAAATTATCGTTGGATTGTTATTACATGTCGAATGATGGCATGTATTTAGTGTTTAATTCAGTTCCTAACATGTTTTAAGCTTTCTTTATATGTTACATGTAAATATATAGTTTTCTTTTTTATTTTTCCGGGCTTGCTCGCTTTTTTGCCGCCCGCCCCTCGCCTTTCGCCTTTCGCCTTTGACAACTATAAGTGGGAATCACACTGATGTATATATATAGTTGTTACAGGATAAGCATAATTTACCACAAGTACTATGCTCTTTGGTGGCTAGGTATTGCTATCTGGATTCACGAAGGATGTTCTAGATGTACAGTTTGAATACGAGGTTCAAACATCATTTTAGGACTGAAGTATAATAAGCATGTATGATCTCCTGATTGGTCATTTTAATGTTAATTTGAGGAAATGGATTTTCAAATCTAATTGAGCTCATCTTGGATGTTGGTACGCTTCCTCATGCACTGATACCTAAAAGTGGAAATAGTGTTGATTTTCACTCCCGTATGCTAACCAAGGAGGGATTCAATATTGAAATCTTCCTCAAGAATACAAAGTTGGTTATTGTTGTTTCCTGGTATATTGGCGTGTTAGGGGAAGACTGATATACCCATATGAAGTGAAATTGAAATATTCATCAATTTATATACATCCAAACTAAAGCATGAGACTACCTGGCAGGAAACCACTTCAATGTGACCACCGTAACATCTTGGGTGGCCATGAATGTTTGACGGGGTTACCTTGACAGATTTGATACTTCCTTTAATACTGATATCCTAGTGAGAGAGGATGGGGGTATTAGATTTTTTTTTTTAAAAAAAATCTATTGTATTCTAATGGAGTTTTTACCAAAAACTACCTTAAAAAGATGCTATTAAAAAAAAACATGTAAGTTGTGATATTACAAAAAACTACTTTTCTTTTTTTCTTTCTTTTTTTATTTTTTTTATTTTCTTTATTATTATTTTTTTTTTTGCCTTTTCAGTTAAAATAACTGATAAATGTATTTATCATTGATAAATGCATTTATCAGTTGTTTATAACTGATAAATTCATTTATCACTTTTTTAAAGAGTATTTTGTGCTTGGTTCTTTGGTTAAACAACTGATAAATGCATTTTACATTATTTATCATGTTGTTTATAACTGATAAATGCATTTATCAATTATTTGACAGATAAACACAAAAAAAATAAATAAAAAAAATTAGTTTTTTGTAATATCCAACTTGTGTTTTTTTTTTTTTTTTGTAATATCCATCTTTCAAAAGTAGTTTTTGGTAAATGCCCCTATCTAATCCTGCAATGACCCTGACTTTCACGGAATCAGCCCCAAATATTTTGATATGTACTTCAATTATATATACAAGTACATGCTAATTAAATGTTTGGAATAGCCATAACACTAATACTGAAGCAAGTAAAGGCATTTTGATATGTACTTCAAGCTTGCTACTTGAAAAGCAATTGTGTAGAGAAGACCTGGGAAAAAAGTTTTTATGTGCAATTGAAGAAGAAATTAGGGGATACAATTACGATAATAGGACTCCAGAACAGTAGGGCATACCTTACTTTTAAGTTTTAGAAAATTTTGGGGGAAACCTGTTTCTCCATAAGTTATAAAAAATCCTGTTTTCAAATATATCGACTTGGTGTTTTAAAGCCTAAATTCACTGTTTTAAGGCTTAAACTCGCTATTTTATTTTCTAGCTTAAACTCACTGTTTTAACGCCTAAACTCACTATTTTATTTTCTAGGTATTTTAAGGCCTAAACTCAATGTTTTAAGGTCTAAACTCGATATTTTTAATGATGAAAGTGGGCTTTTTATAACTTATGGAGAAACAGGTTTCCCCTAAAAGATGTGGTCGTTATCGTTCGTTGTGTTTTTTACAAGGTGGACTTGAAAATAATGGGAGTATTTTCTTATCTCCCTTTACTATCTTATTATATATAAATGCAGGCTCTAATCTTAGAAAGTTAGAGGTCATGAAGTCCATGATCAAGTTGCTCCTGCTAAATTATGCATATTTTGTGTTTGGGAGCCTTTTGGATCTTGGCAATGAGTATAGCTGTGTATAGTGGTTATCAAGATCTGGTATGTTCTTTGCCAAAAAATAAAATAAAAATTAAACCACAGATCTCATGTTTGACCTCTGTAACTGAACTTTGGTGATCAAAATAGTCTTCTCCAACCTGTTCTTTGTCCCCCTCATCCATCCAAATAAGAACTCCCTCCGTCTCAGAATAAATGTTGCAGCTTGTCAACGTTTTTAAGGAAGGTGCTTTACTAGTTTGTATATTATTTGTGCAATGATAAAATTGCACTAAGTCACTTTCCTTATTTGGAAACGCGGCATTTATTTTGGGACAAACCAAAATAGAAAGTGCGACATTTATTCTGGGACATAGGGAGTAACACATTTTCAGCCTTGAATCTACATCTACTTATTTTAGACCTGAAACCACTCCAGGCACCCTATTTCCCCGGTAAGCTAACTGCCATTTGCGTAATATTGAAAAACCAAAAGAATCAAACAACTCTAGCTCAACCTATACAAAAGTAAAGATGGAAACCTCTGATTGAAATTCCAAAAAATACGGTCTTTTGTGTCTTTTCATGCAAATAAGGAAACTCCTTAATTAGAGTTGTTTTTTCCAGAATAACCCTTATTAATTTGAGCATTATTTTATCTGTTAATTAATGAGTTACAAAGCAATAAACATTATGCAATTAATGAAGGGTATAATATGAAAAAAAAAGGGCAAACCCCGGTGCGCCAAGCGCTCCCCGCCAAGCGGGGGTTGAGAGAGGTCACTAAAGGAGCAACTTAACCGTTGCGCCATGGCTCGCCCTCAGGGTATAGTATGAAACTAAGTTAAATAATTATTTCAAATTTAGAAAATGGACAAGCATTTTGGGACTATAAATAGTAACCAAGATAGTCTTTTCTGGATAAAGGGAGTATTCGTGATGATTATGATAATTCCCCTTGACCATTCTTTATGTCCTGAAGTTGTAGTTCCGCTACTCTATCTGTACAAAGATGCAATACACATCTTCAAAGTCTGCACATGATTAACGAATGCACTACCACTTATATCATCTTAATATGCCTCTTATATCTGTGCATTATTGAGCCAGCATGACAGGCTTCATGAAATTGGTTATTACTTGAACTTTTTCTTATCGTTGCCATTCAGGTACAACACTTTTGCGCCTGATATTGTGAAGAAAATGTCAAAAGAGGAACTTTCTAATGAAGTAGTCTTTTTCCCTCTGTGTTTCATTTTTGTTGATTGAATTTTTCTTTATTTTCTCCTTCTCTTTATATTCTCATCATAGTCTCGGATGAATCCGGGGACTGAATATCATAAATGCGAATGATCGTAACTCCTTGTTCTATAGATTTGGAGACTACAGGCAGCTCTTAGTGAGCAGACAGAGATCTCACAGAATAGACAGGAGGAGTATGAAAGACTTCAACATGTAAACTCTACTACTTTAGTTCATCGTTTTGACATTCTGATGACCTATCTTCCTTTGCTTAGGATGATAATATCATACTCCCTTTGTCCCAAAATGATATTCCCACTTTTTTTTCCGTTACTACCAAGAAACTTTGAGCAATAATTTAGGTTGATTTAATTATACAAATGAAAATCTAAAACTTGTTATTGATACACCATCAACCATACTGTCAAGAACAAGTTTTAGATTTCCATTAGGACAATTAATCAATCTAAAATTATTGCTCAAAGTTCATTAGTAGTAACGACAAAAAAGTGGGAAGATCATTTTTGGGACAGAGGGAGTATGATAATATCGTGCAGCAACGTTTGTTGCTTCATTTCCATTTTGTTCGATTGATCAGCTGAAAATTATCTGATACTGCATATAACGGCTATTTGACCCCTGCTACTATATGGAACAAAAAGTTTAGATACCAAGTATGACTTTGAAAGTGTGTTTTTTGTGGCTTAGAAAAGCTCAAAATCACTTTTAGGAGAGTTTGGATAACAATTATGATTCTGCTTTTAAGCTTTTAAACCCCAAAAGCACTGTGTTTTGGTAGAAGCAGCTATGACCCATCTTTCGTCAAAAGTGATTCTTTGAAGTTGTTACTGTGTTGTTTTTACACTAATAACCTCTATCTATTATGTGTATTTATTATATTGAGATACATATCATGAGGGTAATTTTTGGTATTTATTTTTTATAATCAGTTTTTAACATGTTAATATCCAACCATATTATAATTATTAAATTTATTTTAAAATAATCGATTTTACTGTAATCACTTTTGAAGAATCACTTTTAGAAAATCAGAAGTAATCCCAAACTCACCATAAGAAAGAAAATGATTAACAAAGTGAGATTAGCTGAAATACGAATATCAGATGGATATGGAGTAAAACTAGGTAAGATAGAATTCGTAAAATAATAATATTCACCCTGGTAGAAGATAAAATGAGTGTATCAACATCAACCAAACTAGAAATAAGGGGAAGTGAAAGGGAAAGGGGAGGGGAAGACCAAAACTAACATGGACAGCTGTAGGAGAGACGGATATAATCGAGTGTGGTGTGTTTGATTACCTTGCTTGGGATCAAATGAGAAGAGCTTATGTTATACATGTCCAACTTCAAATGAGAGTTTCTTGTCTCGCGGTTAGCCTCTTTAATAAAAGTGTCATACCTGGCTCATGGTGATGTATTTTTGAGATGCAGGTTTGATTCAATATGAGGCCTTGTATGCTGCTCATTGAACTGCATAACCCCATGTTTCAGCTCATGTGGTTCTTTGGTATAGTGTTTTCGTAAGCATCGGCCTGCTGTTTAAGCAAATGCTGAAACCGGATAAGAAATACTAGTCTGTCATACACTATGGAGGGTACAGTCAAGGTCATATCTTACTCAACTGGCAAAACAAATATGTGTTCACTGGTTGCAGAACTTGTATTGTGATCTTCCTTGATCAATATCAGTATTCAAACAAAGATGCTAGTTGGGTTGAAATTCATAAGTGATAAGAAGACGGAGGTTTTGCTGGTTCAAGATGCCGAAGAAGAAAATTTTGTTATTTTTGCTGGTTGTCAAGTTCTATGCTTCCAGACTTATATTGAAAACCAACCATCAGCGTTGACATGTTTGTTACTCCCTCCGTCCCTAAATGAATGTCCAAATTCCCAAAAAAAAATTGTCCCAAAATGTATGTCCAAATTTTGGGGAAAGTTACTAAATTCTTCTTTATCATACAAGAAGTTCTAATTCACACTTAGACTTGCAATGCAATATAGTGAGATCATTGAGGGTTTTTATGTACTTATGTTCCTAAAAATGCTTAAGTTCAACATTTTTGCAAATGTCCCTCAAAGTGAAATTTTTGACATTCGTTTAGGGACGGAGGAAGTAATATTTAATCCACTTTTTAGATGTAGAAGCTGGGACACAGATTGCTAGGCTCCAAATCCTCATCGTTCAGACCAAGATACCATGTTAAAGCCATTGATGTTCTTGGAGATTGTTGTTTCAGCAAATGCTATCCCCAACTTTCTTCTCAGACATTGACCCTTACCCCTCCCACCCCCCCCCTCCTCCCACCCTCCCAAAAGGGGAATGTTCAGTTGGCACGTCAAAAGCAGCGTAAATTCATGAATTAATACTTGGCCAATGTTTAGTTCCTGATCATTAGGGAATTAAAATGCCAGAGAAGCGATTTTGTATATAATCTTTTGGCACATCTGGTCTTTTGGTGGTTGTATATCTGATGTTCCATGAATACTGTTTTTTCAGGAAAAGATCCTATGTAGGATTTGCTTTGAAGGGCAGATAAATATAGTCCTACTCCCTTGTAGGCATCACGTCCTTTGCAGGTATTTTCCTTTGTAGTTGGAACATACATTATTCTCTTTGTTGCATATTATTGCTGTCTCTCTCTCATTGAATATTTATTTTACTTCTCATGTTTAATTGGTCCGTATTTTACCATGTTGTACCAACAATTGACATCTCTCCCTCGGTGAGTAATAGTATAAAAAAATAAAATAAAATTGATAGTAGAAGAAAAGGAAAGAACAACCCCCCCCCCCCCCTTCCCCAAAAAAAAAAAAAATGTTTGATAAGATTACGAAGTGTGAAGATATGGGTGCAGGAAAAATCAGTTTTTTCTTTTATTGAAGATATTTTCCTTTAAAACTGTTCTAAACTTCTTCAGTCTTCACCTATTATTTTGGTGCCAAACTTCATTTTATCCATTGTTTTTTCACTTTAACCACTTTACTTTTATATTAACATAAATTGCACTGTACTTTGGAAACCTATTATCCTGATACCAAATCTTTTGCCCTTAATTGTGCCCATTCCGTGCTCTAATTCGCGAATTTGGGGCCGGGGTGATATATTTCCTAAGTACAATGGTTTTTATGTTAATAAATTAAAAAGTACAATGGTTAAAGTGAAAGTGCCCACAAAACACAATGAACAAAGCACTTGTACTAATCATTTTTCTCTCCATCTTTCCCTTTTCTTCCAGGTCATGCTGTGAAAAGTGTAAGAAATGCCCCATCTGCCGAGTGTTAATTCAAGATCGATTGCCTGTATATGATGTGTAGTCGAAGGAAGTTCATTAATACCCAAAAGAAGCATCACACCTGTTGGTTGCGACTGTATACAGAGTAGCAAGCATCCGAGTAAGAATAGTGAATGCATTTTCTCAAGTCATTCCACCTCATTTATAATTAGACATCTCAACTCAAAAAAAAAAATATTTGTATATAAACAGTTGTTTGAAGATTGTATGCGTGTAATCAAACTATGGAAGTCATTTTGATGTCCAATGTAAAACAAGTGACGGAATTGGGTAAGTGGTCTTAAGAATGGTTCGGGTAGGGGGTTGTTCTAAAATCAAGTGAAAAATCCATCTTGTTGTGACTACAGTAGCAATCCCGGCGCCGCCGTTGGTTACTTTGACATTATTCTCCTCCCCTTCCATCTTCCCTACCAACTCACTAAAACACTCATCCATTGTTACAAAAGATTCATCGGGGTAGAGTTGACCTATCCCGAGGACCATCATCACAAAAATTTATCTGACAACCTTTTATGATTATGTCATGCGTGAACGATGCAACAATACTTTGTGCCTGGGATGATTATCTCTGCATTCATTTTTCATAGAAACAAAAAATCAAATCTTTGTACAATAATTGTGACAAAAATAATTTTTAAAATGAAAAATAAAATTGGAATTAAAATAACCTTTAGCGGCGGCTTCTGAGACTGTTACTCTAGGAAGTGTACGTCCTATTTTTTTCTACCACACACAAGCAAGTTCATTCATGTTCAAGAGATTGCTTTGTGGTCTAAAATGGACGTTTTTGTTTAGGGTACGAATGTCATCCACCATTTTCATTGTGAATTTTCCTACATCTATACCCGCAACAAAATAAGCTGCACAAATCCAATTTATTTATATTCAGGACATGCATTTTAATATAGATATTGATGAGTTCGGACCTTTCAGATCGAGCCCAAGCTCGATCTGGTTCAAATGTCAATTATGATGTGGCGCCACTAGGATCACGATCACCAATACCGCGATCACCAGGAGCGCACTAACTATAACCGCGTCCATCCAATACCGCATTGATCATGTTGACCGTGCTCTTATACCAAACTCCCGGTTGACCACCAGACTCCCGGTTAATGATAAAGTCAATGAGACAAGGATCCGTACTAGCTCTAACACCAAGGATAGAGTTGTCCCTATCAAATTAAATGGTGGCTCATGCGCGTAATGAGCCGCACCAACTGTCACCTGCTCCCCATATCCTCGTCCAATCAGAGACATCCCTCTAAATTACTCCTCACTTTATTGTACGAGCCAACCAGGTGCGGACACGTGTCCTAGGTCAAAGGCAAACATCTCCAAAAGGGCTGACGTCATCTAACGGCTCCCTCTTACTATATATACTCTCATTTGTCCTCTTGAAAAAGGTTAGTCACATTATCTAAACCCTATCACAAAAACACACTAATACATTCCAAGTTTTATACTCTTAGTTATCAAACCCTCAAAGGTATTACTCTCACACCCGAGGTCCTGAGCCGGAATCAATCCCGACTTGGTATCTAACGGTGCTTATTGTATTTATTGTGTTATAGGTACAATTTCCATACAAGCCAGATATCCAGTTCAGTGAGACTCCAAAAGTTGTGGCGACTTCAGTGGTTAAATTGCCGAGAAACGCTTCTGTTTTTCTTGTGTAATCTTGTGTCTTTTTCGAAACAAACACTTTCTCACAAACACTCATTCACAAAAAACAACTTTTCACTTTTCTCTTCTTACAATGACCGGAACTCCTATGCAAAATGCGAGTTACCTTACTCCTCCGGGAACAACCAAACTTCTCCCACACAAATAAATCTAGTTAGACCAAGCACCTCAGCCGTTAATAGGTTGGGTGGTTGTTCTAACAGTCAAGGTTCTCTTACTCCCTCTCAAAGAGACCTTAGGGAGAAGCTTGAGGCCGCCCGCAAGGAAAAAGCCCCTTAACCCAAAGCCCAAAGAACTCAACCTCTCCAATCACTCCTGAGTTAATACTGAGAAACCAAGCTCTGGCTGAGAGAGCTAGGCTAGTGGCTGAGGCCATGGCCATAAATGATGCCCAACTCGAGCTGGTAGAGTTGGAGGCCAATGGCGGTGTACCCCTATAAGAAGGCTCCTTAAGGTTGACCTAGGGAGTCCGGACAAAATCTGTGGCCAGTCAGGCTAGGGGGACAAAGAGGTTGGAGCCATCCTTCGTTAACCGCGGTCACGAGGAGGAAGATGATGAGGAGGAAGGAGAGGGAGCATAATCTACTCCTCTCCCTGAGAAATTCAAAGCATAACTCATGGCTAAGGCCAATGGCGCTGTCCCCCTATAAGAAGGCTCCTTAAGCCTTGCTTGTAGCTGCTCGAAAATTACGAGCTTATTTTTCTACACACCCAATCACTGTATTCACAGAAGCACCACTCAAAAAAGTCTTGCATAAACCACAGTCCTCAGGAAGAATATTAGCATGGTTTATAGAATTCACTGAGTTTCAGATCACATACTCTCCAAGAAGGACCATCAAAGCACAAACTTTAGCAGATTTTGTGGCAGAAACATCATTCAAACTTGTGCACAGCGAGCTAGGAAAAAGAAAGAGGGTAGAACCTTAAGAAAGTCCAGAGCTAGAAATAGCTCCAACCAAAGAGCGGCCACAAGAAATATGAACTCTGTTCGTTGACGAATTTGCGAGCAAGTTAATGAGTGCCGCGGGCATACTTTTAATCGAACTATGCGGAGAAAGATTTAAGAGAGCCCTGAGATTCAATTTGAAGCTTCAAATAATCAGGCCGAATACGAAGCAATCATAGCAGGCATGGAGCTAGCCAAAGACATGGGTGTCTCAAATCTAGAGATAAACAGCGACTCTCTACTCATAGTGAATCAAATTAAGGGGGAATCTGAAACAATAAATTCGGTCTTAGCCAAGTACTGCAGTCTATCAAAAACTTTTCTCAAAAGCTTCGTGTACTATGAGCTTAACCAAATAATGAGAGAGGGTAATGCAGAAGCAGACCTCATATCCAGAATTATCGAGCAAGAAATCAAAGATCTAAATGCGGACTGCCAAATCGAATTTGTTGAGCCTCCCATAGATCAGGTTCAGATTAACAACATCGAGGACCGAGAAAGGAACTGGGTAGATGAAATCAGAGATTACATAGAAAAGGAAACCCTCCCCAAGGATCAAGCAAGAGCTAGACTCATAAATAAGGTGTCCACAAAGTATACGATCATTGATAGAGTGTTATACAGAAGGTCATTCACCAAGCCTCTCCTCAGATGCGTGAAAACCCAAATGGTCACCAACCTACTCTATGAGGTCCATGAAGAAGTCTGTGGCGGTCATCCAGGAGGAGCCCGCACTCTCAGAAAAGATCAAATTCCAAGGATTCTACTGGCCAACCATGAGGAAGGATGCAGAGGAATATGTGAGGAAGTGTGGCAAATGCCAGAGGTTTGCGAACATCCCTAAACTCGTATCAATAGAGAAAACATTGGTAATTCCAACGTGGCCGTTTGATACTTGGGAAATTGATCTAATAGGGTCCTTCCCAACCGCTAGAGGAGGCATCGAGTATGTGGTGGTGGCCGTTTATTATTTCACAAAATGGACAGAGGCCAAAGCCTTGGCCACCATCTTTAAGGAAAATGTCATCAACTTCGTTCACGATCACATCTGGTGCTGATTTTGGATACAAAGAGTAATTGTCTTGGACAATGGCACTCATTTCGCAGCAAAATTTACCGCCGAATGTGAAAGAATGAAAATCCATCACCGTAAGTCCGCAATAGCTTATCCTCAAGAAAACAGACAAGATGAGGCCGCGAACAAATTAGTCCTTGCTGCCTTAAAGAAAAATTTGGAAGGACGAGGAGGACGATGGCTAGATGAACTTCAGACCGCATTATGGGTAGTCCGCACCATAATAAGAAATCCAACAGACTCCTTTTTCTCTCACGTATGGATCAGAGGCCGTAGCCCCAGTAGAAGTAGCTCTTCCCTCCTACAAAGTCACCTACTTCGATGAAACACAAAATGAGACCACCAGAAGGTGAAATCTTGATGATCTCGAAGAAAAAAGCATGCGAGTTAGAGAAAAAATGGTTAAATACAAGCAAAAAGCCAAGACGCATCATGACAAGAGGGTTAGCAAAAGAAGCTTCTACGTGGGAGATTGGGTATTAAGAAACGTAAAGGTCCAAGGGATTCAGCCCGGTTTCCACAAGCTCTCTCCAAAATGGGAAGGTCCGTATCAAGTCACCCAAATTATCAAAGAGGGGACCTACAAATTGCGAACTTGCAATGGAAAAGACCTGAAAAATGCTTGGAACAACGATCATCTTAAAAAGTATTTTTTCTAAAGAAATTGTACCAAGTGTTTACAAAAGTAGTGACAAAAGTTACAGTTAATCAAAATCAATGTATTTGTATGGTTTTGGAACTCAAAAAAGCACATAAATTGATTTACTCACTACTGAAATAATAGAGTGAATGCCTGTAGGGCCATGCCCAATGTCACGGATGCCAGCACGGTCACGCCCAGCTGATGCGCGGTGGCCTTACGGCCGCAACCTGCATGCCCGTATGTAAAGCGGCCTAAATTAAGCGCTTACAAAAGCGCCACAAGACTCAAACAAATAGCGTAAAATCCACCAAGGTGGATACGGATGCCAGCACGGTCACGCCTTGCTGATGAGCAATGGTCTTACGGCCGCATCGCGCATGCCCGTATATAAAGCGACCTAAATTAAGCTCTTATAAAAGAGCCACAAGACTCAAAGAGTCCAGAACGCGTAAAATTTACTAAGGTAGATGTTGAAGCAAGAACGGTTACATCCTGCTGATGCGCAGACTAGCCTCACGGCCACACTCTGCATGTCCATATGAAAGAAGCTTTACCTTGGCTATTTCGAAAAGCGCCATGGACTCAAGAGTCCATACCGCGTAAATCACTAAGGTGAGTATGGAAGAAAGTGATGTGTAGTTAAAGCCCAAAATACAGACCAAGGTGAAGCCTTAAAGTCTAAAGGCCATGATAAATTGTGATCATATTGTAAAAGGTTAATTCCCATACAAAACTTAAGGCTTTTCACAAGGAATTAAAAGAAACTCATAACACGGTCTAAAAACTAATAAAGGCACAGTAATGCCCACGGCCAAACATTGAGTAAAAATAACATTCATAAAGTCACAAAAGCTCAAAGAGATAAAACGTGATTGCAATTTATCAAAGTTTCTTCATTACAATTAAACAAAGCATTCACAGTTGAAAAAAAAACCTCAAAGAGATAGACATGAATGGAGTTAAACGAAGATTTTTTCATTAAGTAGATAAGAGAAAGTACAAAAACCTACTTCTATTACATGAAAGAAAAATAAAAAGTTCAAAAAGAAAAGCCTAATCAATGGTGCAGGCTGAGTGGGCTCTTGAGTTGACTGGGCCTTGGGGATAGGATCAGGAGTAGGAGTTGGAGCTGAATCTGGAGCTGGAGTAGGAGTTGACCGCGGTAAAAATAGCTCGCTGATCGCAGGCCTATTGGGAAATAGGCGAAGAACAACGATTTCCAATAAAAGCTTTTTTTTTCACCCTACCTCAGTGTATCAAGCTCATCTATGAGGCTAGGGGCAGTGACCGCGGCAGTCGGAGGCAACGTAAAGGCTACTGCTGCATCCAAGTTGTTAATATCCTCCTTAGCTAAAGGAAGCAATGCATGCCCGGGCAAGCATTCCACATCAGTGGCGATCAAAGAACCAATTATGGTCAATTATTCCACAGGGAATTTTCCCGTGGCCACAAAGTATCTTATCTGAGTCTTTTTGGCAGCCTCAAACTGGGAAGAGCACTCCGCCAAGATTTCATCTTGATACTCTTGGGAGTTTTTGAACTCTATCACAGCTTCCTTGCGAGCAGTAACAAGCACCGCTTCCTTCTCTAGTTGAAACTACTTCAGGGAAACCAGCTCCTCAGAAATTCGATCTACTTGTGCCTCCAACTCCAAGACTTGCTTTTTGGTGGCCTATAACTTGATTTTGTACTCAGCCACATCCTTAGCCATCTGTTCCTTCTGACCGCAAAATTCATCGCGCAGGCCTTTGGCTCTTTCTAGGGATTTGAGGGCTTCATCATACTTCCCGTAGACTTGCTTCAAGTCTGTCTCCTTCTCCTCAAAGAAGCAGCAAGGGCCTCCTTCTCCTCCAAATTCTTCCCCAAGGCCTTATTATTATCGGTGATCGAGGTAGCCTACTCGTCGATGATCTCCCTCAATCTCATGGCATCATTAGCCATCTAAAAAATAAGAAAATGCGGCCCGAAAGGTGTAAAAAGAAAAAGAGAAACAAAGGTGAAGGGAAAAACAAATTGTTACCACAGTGGCCATCAAGCCAATATTTCCAGCCAGAGCAGAGGCATTCAACTTTGCCCCCACCCCTGGTAGAAGTCTGGGAAGTATAGCCTATTTAAGAGGCCAAACCCTACCACCGATTTGTGACCTCTACGAGAATAAAGGTCAACTCCATGAACTGGGGGCACCTCCCCGATCTGATTGCTCAAACTCCATGCAGCTTCACGGGTGTCAATATTGGAAATAGTATAAGCGTTGGCGCAGATGGACCCCATTCTGGCCGATGAGCTTGGGGCGGTGAAGGTTATGACTTCGGGCTGCTGGACCCTTGGTAACTTCTTCTTGCGAGCACCCTCAGCCTCGTTCTGGCTCCTATTCCTTCCATGCTCAGATTGATCAGCAGGAGCAACACGATTGTCCGCCGGAGAGCGGTCACGGCTAGATTGGGACCTAGGAGGAAGATCTTTGGATTTGGGAATGCCGCGGGCATCGGCCAAGATGCCTCTTAACGCCTTGTCTGCGACATGCAAAGCCTAAGGCATCCTGCCTGGCTTTGTTTTCCTTGGCCAGTTGGCAGGCTTTGGCCACTTTCAGCTCTGCTTGGGACACTATAGGGGCCATTGTTGAAACTTCTGGATTTGTGCCAAAGAAAGGAGGGAGAAATAGTTAGACCGCAGTTTAAAATTAAGAGAGCACATAAAAAAGCAAGTCAAAATCAAAAATAGACAAGAGACCAATCCACGTTGGAGGCACGCAGACCGCACCCATTATGCACTTGTCGCACTTAACTTCAAAGTCAAACAATTCATGGACTCTCCAGTTTGGATCACGAACCAGGGGCTCCATAGCAACCCTAGGGGAAGTATTACAACCTTCCCTTAGGGGAGCCACCCCTTCATATATCAATAAGCGCTCATCATCTATAATCGCGGCCACATCAGAAATGGGGCTGACCCTATCCGTGACAAACTGGGCTAAGTATTTGGCTATGGCGATCTAGAGGCCCTCAGATTCTGACGGGCTGGGGTATGAACTAGCACCAACCTTAATTAGGGCCGCACCCTTAGGCCTAGGAAAGCTCCAGCCAAAACAACTCTCGATCACAAAAATATTTTTGGTATTCCATTGGTCAAAGGTTGAAGGAGAAAAGGTGTTGGCAAAATTATTTTTCGTTTTCAGGCCAAGGTTGCAGTTGGTGATTTGGTTTGAATAGTAGGCATAAAGCCCAGAAAGAGAAGGTTTGAAGTCAAGAAACCTACACACCACTATGAAGGAGACAAGGGCTCAGACAATGTTTGAGGTTAGTTGCATAGGGAGGCATCTACTGAAGTCAAGGAATTGGACAATAAAAGGATCTAAGGGGAGCCTAAGTCCGTTATTAAATTGAGTTCCATAGAAGATGCAAGCCCTATTGTCCCCGCGGATTTCGGATATGGTCTTTGGCCGCAACATCCCCTTATACTCCACTTTCTGCAGACCGTGGACATAGAAAGAGTTGGGGTCAACGTTAAATGTCGTATATAACTTCTCCTCAACACTATGCAAACTCCCCTTCTTCTTCTTTTGGTGACCACGGCCAGAGGTGGATGCACCGGTTTGACTCTTACCACGAGCAACAGCGGTCTCCGCAGGACCCTCAGCAAAGGCATTTACTATCTAAACTGCCCTCTATGTTGTATCTGCCTCCATGCGGTCATAAACTTCTCGGTCATCCACCTCCGTCTCAGAGCTACTAAAAGAACCAAAGAGGTCCAAAGTAGAATCCGAGGAAGAGGACTCCACCCCACCAACATCCACCACATCCATATCCACAGGCTCATCATCACTACTCCCTAGATTTACCACTGTTCTAGGTTGGGCCTCTATCTGGGCAGCATGTTCTTCAACGGCCAAGGGGGCCACGGTCATAAGAAGGTTAAGGTCAACCTCGGGCTCAATTGCAGCATCAGGGGCCACAGCTACCTGGTCTCATCCATTAGTTCAACCTTCCCAATCAGTTACTACCCATGACCCTTTACATGTAAGACCTATTGCTCATGCAATTTGGGATCCTCATTTTGGTCAACCGGCTGTAGAAGCTTTTACTCGAGGAGGTGAGATAGTTGCGCTTTCTCTGGTTGATGGGGCTGCTTCTCATAAAGTGGGTGAGTCGGGGAAGCTCGGTCAATTTTCAAATTCAATCAACCCATTCTCAAAATCTCCAACTGAGCTACATCCCCCCGAGCCAAGAGGAGCATGCCTGAAGGAGTCAGATGCTTCTTCTATTCTTCTTTTTTCTCTCAAATAAAACCTCATTGGCGCCAAACGTGAGGGAATGCTAGACGTTTGGTTTGTGCTGCTCCGGACAGGATGAAAGCGGCCATTGAAGCGGCTTTTCCCATTCATAGGGCAGGTTCTTACGCATTCCTCACCCGTCAGCCACTGGAAACACCACTTCCCGTCCGACTTGCATGTGTTAAGCATGCCGCCAGCGTTCATCCTGAGCCAGGATTGAATAGTTCAAACTAGTAGGACATTTCTCTCGCAGCCAGTCTGCATATGATTGTTGGAACAAAAATCTTGGGTGCAATCTGAGGGATCAATTCGAGCTCTCCTCACCAGCTCATGGGCGTTCAACGCCTATTCGCACTCACAGGGAAACCTGTTCAAAACCCCCATCACAAAGTTTCTTAGACGGGTATGGTTGCCTAACACCACCATGTCCCCAGAAAGATACATCCTCTTCTGGGTCTCCCACAACTGGGGTGGGACCCAATTTCCCCATTTATATTTGATCGAGAAATACTTGAAAGACTCAAGGGATAGTTTGACCCAGGAGGTAGCTACCTTACGATAAATTCCACCAGGCTTCTTGTCAAAGACGAAAGTATTATGGGTCATCCCATTTCCTAACTCTAGAGGATGCTCCATACGATAGGTCATTTTGGACAAGGAGATAAAGAGGTAAGACAAGCAATGAAGGAGTTAAAAACACTTACGAAGGAAATTAGCAAGAAGAAATGCTTAAAGAAGCTGTGCAAGTAGTTTATCTCTCTAAAAGTGCAGTTTCAAGCTCTGAAGGTGATAAAAGAATGAAAGGGAAATAGGGTTTGATATTTATAGGCTAAAGAAATATGGGTCGACCTGTATTAATGAGCTCACAAACCATATTCTCTCGAATCGTGAACCGGCAGAAACCTTGAATTTTGAATTTATGGCGGTTGGCATTTAGGATGCCCTTTGGAATTCGTGAGACGTCACCTTCGTACCTGACACGCGCTGGCGATTCGACACTCAATGGGGCCCACGCAAAGCATATTCGAGAAGTAGCGTAAAGCTTCCACCAACTTCCACAAACTCCCCTCACGTGACCAACGTGTGCCAAAGCAGGGAGTCAACCTAGCAGGAAAAAATGTACAACACCTGTGCCCGCGAAGGCAGCCAGACCGCAGACCGAGCTTTATATATAGTTTCTCGCTCGAACCATAAATGATCCAGCGCTCGAAGCTAGGGGCCACTGATGAGCCCAAACCTTTCGGACCAAGCTCAAGCTCGGTCTGATCCAAAGGCTAAGTATGACGTGACGCCTCTAGGACCGCGATCACCAAGACCGCGATCACCAGGATCGCACTAACTATGACCGCGTCCATCCAAGACCGCATTGACCATGTTGATCGCAATGTCATACCAAACTCCCGTTTGGCCACCGGACTCCCGGTTAATATTAAAGTCAATGACACAAGGATCCGTACTAGCTCTCACACCAAGGACAAACCTGTCCCTATCACATTAAATGGTGGCTTAGACGTCTATCATGTGCGTAAGACGCCGCACCAACTGTCGCCTGCTCCCCATATCCTCGTCCAATCAGAGACACCCCTTTACAGTACTCCTCACTTTATTGTACGAGCCAACCAGGTGCGGACACGTGTCCTAGGTCAAAGGCAAACATCTCCAAAGGGCTAACCTCATCTAACGGTTCCCTCTCACTATATACTCTCATTTTTCCTCTTGGATAAGGTAAGTCACATTATCTAAACCCTATCACACAAAAACATTAAGACATTCCAAGCCTTTTACTCTCAGTTATCAAACCCTCAAAGGTCTTACTCTCACAACCGAGGGCCTGAGCCGAAATATATCCCGACTTGGTATCTAACGTTGCTTATTGTTTATACTGTGTTCTAGGTACAATTTCCATACAAGCCAGATATCCAGTTCAGTGAGACCCCAAAAGTAGTGGCGTAATCAGATATATAGATTCATTTTCATATAAAAACAATATTCGATCCACCCATTTTTTATTTAAGGAACATTATGACTATATTTATTTTGTATAATTTTTAATGGCAAAGAGTATAAATATTTTTGTTATCCACATTTAAACATTTTCAATTGTGCAAGTGCATAATGATTTTTTTTATAAAAAAATAATAAGAAAACATTATATGACAAAGCTATTTAGAAAATAAACATTCATCTTGGGACAAAATTTTCTAAAAATTAATTTAGGGATAAAAATTTAAAATTCATTCTGAGAAATAAGCATTAGTAAATTGGTGTATTCCTATTTCCTACATACATAAGGATGGACCCTAGAATTAGAAGAAATTTTTGGGGTAGACATTGATATTAACTCTTCATTTGAGGGATTTGGAACCGTTATTTTCGGGCTTCCGCTGTTCTGATGATGCAGTGTGTGGTCTGGATGTTCGGTTTTGGGGGGACATGCGCAGCGAAAGATTTACATAATTCACAAAACCCTAGCATTGAATCCGTCTAACAAGAAGAGATTAAAACTATGAAATAGATTTACTAACCTTGGTTGCGAGTTTGTCTTTCTTACACGATTCGTAATTCACCTTTTGAGTCGTAGACGAAACTTTGATCTTCTTCCTTGTTCTTCCTTGTGATGAATCAACAATGCTAGGCCTTCAAGCTTTAGGTGATAAAACAATCACCCTCTATCGGTAATCCACACGCGAACGAACCAAGATCGAATCTTGTTGGATTGCTAGATGATTCCCGATTGTTGAAATACTTTTCAACTATCTATGGCTAATATGGAATTGAATCTAGGATGTTTTGATCTTTGATTCGTAATCAAAATCAAGAGATTTGTGTTTCTCAAGCCCTAAAATTTGTGTGTCTTGGCTGATGCGAAAGGGGTTATTTATACTTTATAAATATCTCTAACTATTAGGGAGAAAAGCCCTAATTCAAAGCCAAAACGGAACTGCTGAAACAGGGGCTGGGCGACCGCCCACTTGGGTTCCCGGCGGCTGCCCAGTTATATAGCCTTTTTGTATTCTTTCGAAAACCTTTGTGTGCGGTCGCCCACATCACCCGACGGTCGCCCAGCTGAACAGAGGTTTGTGGGCGGTCGCCCACTATCCCCTCCGGCGATCACCCAGTTGATCAGTTCCATATTTGAGCCAATTTCAATCCGTTCTTTGTGTGTGACCCTATAGGAATTATATTTTATGTTGATAGTGAGTTGAAACATCAACCTCACAAGATATAAGTGATCTCTAGCAAGCCATTATGTCCACCCAATTAAATTTAACATCAAAGCTTGATTCCCTGATAGATCAATGTCACAATCCCTTTGTCACACGATGTCATATTGAACATGAATCATGGTCCACGTCAACTTATATTATTCAATGCTTTCTCGATTCCGAATATGTTGATAATCCAAGTGCATTTGATCTCTATCAAATCTCTTGAGTGTGGCCACACATTTCATCAACACAATTCATCGAGGGGCCCAAGCAAACATCTCTCTTTACGAGGGATAAATCCCATCTTGACTTATCATTCTTCCCTACAAGAATCCAATCATGCCAACATAGCCCTTATTGCTATCCTATTATAGATAGTGTTAGACTACATCAAACACAACGTTCATCATGTGGAAGACGATGATAATCTCAGGTATTAAGGATTTCAATGACACGACTATCATGAGATTTAATCATGACATATATGACCATAGACCATGTCATAAATCTCATAGATAGGTCGGTTCAGTACCTTGTTCTCTAACAAGTACCCATAAGTGTAATGTGCATCCATGTATATAATCATCTCTATGATTATCCATTACCAACTTATACTAGTTATTCACAATAACTAGGGACACAGAATATTATAACAAACATGTAAAGCATATAATATTCAAGATAAACATTCTCTATTATAAATGGTAAAGACGATTACATAACAGTATTAGTTATGAGTCAAAATAACTATACGCCTAGGACATTATACCAATAATCTCCCACTTGCACTAGGCCCAATCTCATATGTATGTATACCCATGGACCTAACATGGCCATCATGTTTTGCTTGTGCGAGGGGCTTTGTAAGTGGATCCCCTATGTTATCATTGGTTGATACTTTGCATATCTTAATGTCTCCTCTTTCTATGAATTCTCGAATGAGGTGAAAGCATCTAAGTATGTGTTTAGATCGTTGATGTGACATTGGTTCCTTTGCTTGCGCAATGACACCATTGTTGCCACAATAAAGTTCCACCAGATTAGTGATACTTGGAACAACTTTCAAGTCACTAATGAACTTCTTGATCCAAAATGCCTCCTTAGCTGCATCGGATGCCGCTATATATTCGGCCTCAGTTGTAGAATCGGCTATGGTACTTTGCTTGGAACTCTTCCAACAAATCCCACCTCCGTTAAGCATAAACACAAACCTTGATTGCTATCTAAAATCATCTTTGTCCGTTTGGAAGCTTGCATCTGTGTAACCTCTTACAACAAGATCATCTTCCATCCCTCCAAAGGCCAAGAACACATCCTTAGTCCTTCTTAAGTACTTAAGGATCGTCTTAACTGCCATCCAATGGTTTTCACCAGGATCAGATTGGTATCGACTCGTCATGCTTAGAGCATACGAGACATCAGGTCTAGTATAAATTATGGCATACATGATAGATCCAATAGCTGAAGCGTATAGAATCTCATTCATTCTCTTTCGCTTACCAGTTGTCATAGGACACTACTGAGTTTTGCTAAGAGTAATACCATGACCCATTGGCAAGTTTTCTCTCTTAGAATTTTCCATCTTGAATCTTCTAAGAACTTTTTCAATGTAAGTACTTTGACTCAAACCAATTATTCTTTTAGATCTATCTCTATAGATCTTGATGCCAAGGATGTAGGCAGATTCACCCATATCTTTCATTGAGAAACACTTCCCTAACCAAGACTTGATAGTCTAAAGTGCAGGAATATCATTTCCAATGAGTAATATATTATCGACATACAATATTATAAATAGTACTACGCTCCCACTGAACTTCATGTATACACATGGTTCATCTTCATTCTTGATGAAGCCAAACTCTTTGATCGATTCATCAAAACGAAGATTCCAACTCCTAAAAGCTTGCTTCAACCCATATATGGATCTTTGCAACTTGCATACTTTGTTAGAATTTCTTCGATCGACAAACCCTTCAGGCTGTGTCATACTCACATCCTCAAGTAGCTTCCCATTTAGGAAAGCCGTTTTGACATCCATTTGCCATATCTCATAGTCGTAATATGCGTCTATGGCAAAAAAAATTCTAACAGACTTAAGCATTGCAACTGGCGAAAAGGTTTCATCATAGTCAACACCATGAATTTTCCTATATCCCTTTGCTACAAGACTAAGCTTTTAAGTATGGACCTTCCCATCCATGTCGATCTTCTTCTTGAAGACCCACTTGCACCCTATGGTTTTTACACCTTCAGGTGGATCAATCAAGTTCCAAACTTGATTATCTTGCATGGATTGTAATTCGGATTCCATGTCTCCTAGCCATTTATCCGAATCAGGAGTGGACATCGCCTCTTGATAGGAAGTAGGTTCGTCATTCTCAATGACTTCCACTTCATTACTTTTTGATACGACAAATCCGTATCTCTCAGGTTTGGATCGTAACCTATCCGATCTACGATGGACTTGTGCATCTTGAACCGGTTCCACAACTCCTTGTGAATTTGGTTCCGTCTCTACTCCCGATTTCATGTTATCTTCGGGCTCTTGAACTTCTTCAAGATTAATTTTACTCTCACTAGATCCTTTATTGAGAAACTGTTTCTCAAGAAAAGTATCATATTAAGCAACAAACACTTTGTTCTCATTGCGATTGTAAAAATAATATCCTTTTGTTTCCTTAGGATAACCAACAAAAATAACCTTGTCAGATTTTGGTGCTAACTTATCAGAGATGAGTCTCTTCACATAAGCTTCGCAACCCCATATCTTCATGAAAGACAAATTTTGTTTTCTTCCATGCCACATCTCATGTGGGGTTTTAGGAGCCAATTTAGTAGGGACTCTGTTAAGTGTGAACGCAGCAGTCTCTAATGCATGTCCCCAAAAGGAAGTAGGAAGGTCAACTTGACTCATCATCGAATGAACCATGTCCAACAAGGTTTTATTCCTCCTCTCAGATACACCATTCCATTGTGGTGTTTCGGGTGGAGTCAACTCTGAAACAATTCCACAATTTTTGAGATGATTGTCAAACTCTTGGCTTAAATATTCACCACCTCGATCGAATCGAAGTACTTTAATAGTTTTGCCAAGTTGATTTTGTACTTCATTTTGAAATATTCTAAATATCTCAAACGCTTCACTTTTGGACTTCATCAGATAGACATAGCCATATCTAGATAAGTCATCAGTGAATGTAATGAAATACCAAAATCCTCCCCTAGCAATGCTACTTAATGGTCCACATACATTAGTATGTACTATGGCCAATAATTCACTAGCCCTTGCACTACTCTTAGTGTAGGGTGGTTTGGTCATTTTATCCAATAAACCAGATTCGCATACCTTATATGATTCATAATCATGTGAGTCTAAAAGTCCATCCTTATAGAGTTAGAAATACGTTTCTCATTTATATGACCAAGCCGGCAATGCCACATGAGCGTGTTGTTCACATCATTCGATTTAGATTTCTTATTCACATGATATATATCTTCAACATCATTTTGTTTCTCAACATCAAGGATATAAAGGCAATTAAATGAATTTGCAATACAATAACGCATATCATTTAAATAAATAGAAAACTTCTTATTCTCAATAAGAAACCTATATCCTTCATTATCCAAACAAGAACAGAAATAATATTCCTACTCAAATCCGGAACATAATAACAATTGTTCAAAAAAAGTATAAGTCCACTAGGTAAAGTAACATCATATGTTCCTACGGCTAATGCAGCAACTATTGCTCCATTCCCCACACGAAGGTCAACTTCACCTTCTTTGAGTAGCTTTCTATTCTTTAGTCCCTGCACATTTAAACATCCACATCCGGTATCCAATACCCATGAACTAGAAATAGAATGAAAAATATCTATCACAAAGATACCTGAATCAGTAGCAATCATATTGCCCTTCTTCATTTTTAGGCCTTCCTTATAAGCCTTGCAATTTTGCTTATAATGACCAACCTCTTGGCAATGGTAGCAAATTTCATCCTTTTGAGACACTTTGGGTCTAGCCTCTTCGGCATTGGCAAATTTTGCCTTAGGTTTAGCAACTTTTGCTTTACCTATTTTGCCTTCCTTTTTGAACCCTTTTCCTTTGTTAACCATTAACACATTTGCGGTACTAGGCTTCTTGATATTTTTCTCTGTAGTCTTAAGCATCGCATGCAATTCTGACAAATTCTTATCAATGCCACTCATGTTATAGTTCATAATGAAATGACTATAACCTTCAGGCAATGAATTCAATATCGTATCCGTTGCGAGTTTCAAACTCATAGGATACCCAAGCCTATCAAAGTGCTTAATATATCCTTTCATCTTAAGGACATGAGGACCAACCGACTGCCCCTCTTGCATCTTGCATGCATTAAGGGCCTTCACCACGTCATACCTTTCTTGCCTAGCTTGCACTTGGAACATTTCCTTTAAGCGCTGTGCTAGGTCAAAAGCTATTTCCAAGTGTTCAATGTCCTTCTGAAGAGCCTTACACATGTTGGAAAACATAAGGCAAGCAACATCATTAGAATCATCAACATGTTTCTTATGCCGCTCCCTATCTGCCCTTACAGCAATGGCAGCGGGTTTAGCGGGAATGGGTTCGTCAAGAACGTACAGTTTCTTCTCTTGCCTTAGAACAATTTTTAGGCTTCTGATCCAATCAGAATAGTTTGTACCGTTCTCTTCGAGCTTGTCCTTCTCAAGGACGGATCGCAGTGATAAGGGTTGATTATTGCAAGATGCCATTCTACAATAAAACATGCAAATAATATGAGAACATATAAGTATCAAAACATTTACCATCTAAGAGACAAATAATGTATTTCACAAATACTCCTACTAAATTATACACCTTCAAATACAAGCATGTATCATATAATTATAATGAGCTAAGATCCATATTTCACTTAATTTTGGTTTAACGGAGTCAATGCCCGAAATCAAGCTATTTAGGTAGATAACACTTATCAATCATATCATATATGACTCTTAGAACTTTTATGAGATTCTAGACATCATATGTCAACACATGTTTTAATCTCATCTATGCCTTGGATCAAAACTCTTTTAAAAACACCAATTAAGTTTAACCTTTTTCAAACGTATGAGACACAGAACGATGCATCCAACTGAGTCGAAACTACATCAACTGTTATCTCATCTTGACTCATATTAAGATATAATGATGCACCCAACTGAGTCGAAACTACATCAAAATACCCGAATATTTCACAAGTGTTCTAATCAAAGGGTGATATAAAACTTAAACATTTAAGAAGGTTTTCCATATAACAACAAACATCGCATGATTGTATATGAAATTTATGTGTATATAACCATAAACATGAGATTTCACATAATATCATACTTTAGAATCGTACAAATAATCATGTAAAAAATAACAATTATTAATTACATAATTATAAAAATTTAAGGATTCAAATAATCATGTTAATCAAATTAAATATGAACATCAAATCCTAAAAAAACAATTTGTTTCAATTTGAGAATTTACTAATCTAATTAATCAAATTAAAAAGATCAATAACCCATGTAAAAGATTAATTACATCAATCAATTACTAATCATAATCATGTTATATCCCATGTAATTGTTTCATAAATAATACACATAAAATCATCAATCTATATCATATAGCATGTTAAAGCATATAATCCAATTATATATAGCATGCCAATTTTAACCTAATCATGATTAAACACGGCTCTGATACCACTGTTGGATTTTGGGGGGACATGTGCAGCGGAAGATTTACTTAATTCACAAAACCCTAGCCTTGAATCCGTCTAACAAGAAAATATTAAAACTATAAAATTGATTTACTAACCTTGGTTGCGAGTTTGTCTTTCGTACACGATTCGTAATTCACCTTTTGAGTCATAGACGAAACTTTAATCTTCTTCCTTGTTCTTCCTTGTGATGAATCAACAATGCTAGGCCTTCAAGCTTTAGGTGATAAAACAATCACCCTCTATCGGTAATCCATATGCGAACGAACCAAGATCGAATCTTGTTGGATTGCTAGATGATCCCCGATTGTTGAAACACTTTTCAACAATCTATGGCTAATATGGAATTGAATCTAGGGTGTTTTTGATCTTTGATTCGTAATCAAAATCAAGAGATTTGTGTTTCTCAAGCCCTAAAATTCGTGTGTCTTGGCTGAGGAAAAATGGGCTATTTATACTTTATAAATAACTATTAGGGAGAAAAGTCCTAATCCAAAGCCAAAATGGAACTGCTGAAACAGGGGCTGGGCGGTCGCCCACTTGGATTCCCGGCGGCCGCCCAGTTGTACAGCCTTTTTGTATTCTTTCTATAACCTTTGTGTGTGGTCGCCCACATCACCCGGCGGTCGCCCAGCTGAACAGAGGTTTGTGGGCGGTCGCCCACTATCCCATCCGGCGATCGCCCAGTTGATCAGTTCCATATTTGAGCCAATTTTAATCAGTTTTTTGTGTGTGACCCTTTAGAAATTATATTTTATGTTGGTAGTGAGTTGAAATATCAAACTCACAAGACATAAGTGATCTCTAGCAAGCCATTATGTCCACCTAATTAAATATAACATCAAAGCTTGATTCCTTGATAGATCAATGCCACAATCCCTTTGTCACGCAATGTCATATTGAACATGAGTCAATGTCCGCGTCAACTTATATTGTTCAATGCTTTCTTGATTCCGAATATATTGATAATCTAAGTGCATTTGATCTCTATCAAATCTCTTGAGTGTGGCCACACATTTCATCAACACAATTCATCAAGGGGCCCAAGCAAACATCTCTCTTTACGAGGGACAAATCCCATCTTGACTTATCATTCTTCCCTACAAGAATCCAATCATGCCAACATATAGCCCTTATTGCTATCCTATTAAAGATAGTGTTAGACTACATCAAACACAACATTCATCATGTGGAAGACGATGATAATCTCAGGTATTAAGGATTTCAATGACACGACTATCATGAGATTTAATCATGACATATATGATCATAGACCATGTCATAAATCTCATAGATGGGTCGGTCCAGTACCTTGTTCTCTAACAAGTACCCATAAGTGTAATGTGCATCCATGCATATAATCATCTCTATGATCATCCATTACCAACTTATACTAGTTATTCACAATAACTAGGGACACAAAATATTATAACAAACATGTAAAGCATATAATACTCAAGATAAACATTCTCCATTATAAATGGTAAAGACGATTACATAACGGTATTAGTTATGAGTCAAAATAACTATTCACCTAGGGCATTATACCAACATTGGATGCATCTTTTTTTTCTCATTTTGAGATCAATAGCTGAAATTTATTGGAATCCAAGTAAAATTTACTTTGAGCCTAATGAATCTCAATCATTGAATTCAAAACATGGATCCGTATTTTTATCCAGGCTACAAGATGCAATGCATGCCAGGGGTAGTGGTCCTTCTCCTTTATTTGAGTCTTATAAATGACAATAACAATTTACATTTATTAGTTAGGTATGAAGTAATGAAGATGACTAGAGAACCACTATTAATACTAACTAGGAGGTAGAAGGTGTACCTTTGACAGTTTCGTCATCATAAATATGGAAGTGATCAAGTGGAGGAAGAAGTTCAGAAGGGTGGGTGTTATTGTAGTAAGGCCAAGAAGCAATGGAATTGCAGCAAATATAAGTATAGGGTATCCATAATTCCTCTATCACTCTCATCACTCTCCTCTTCTCCTTGTACATCGTTAACCCCGGCTTAATAGTAAAACTTACCGTTTTAAGTCGTAAATTTGGGGTAAACAACTGTTTGCTGAACCCCATCATCCATCTTTTTCCCCAACCCTTTCTGAAACTGTTCTTCATCCGACAATTTATCCTCTTCATCTCCGCTCACTTCCATTTCTTTCTTGCCAATCACATTGTCAACAAAATTTACACTGGTATCCTCAAACACACCCTATTTCTAATCAACTTTATCCCCAATCAAAGTAATCCTCCTTTGAAACTCAGGCTCTTCATCACTCAATCCCTCGTCTCCCCATGATTACTTCCACCATCCAATGCCATGTAATCCAGGAAGTTGTGCGAGAACCGTTCCCTCTTTGCTTAAAATGAATTTATCACTGTCTGGTTCGGAATCCCTTTCCCTTCTTTTCCTAACCCTAGCGATCCCAATTTGGTCATAATCTCGTACTCAATCCGATCACTTTCCAATTCATCAACTTCTGCAACAGGGTCGGGCATGATAAGTGAAAGAAATATACTGCGTTCATTGACTTTCAATCCAATATATACAATAGTTTCCTAACAATCTACTCCACCTAATTACGTGATATGCATCCCTAGAATGGTGGGATTGCTATCAATTTCCTAATACAAATTATCTCTATCTAAAAATAAGTAAATATTAATACATAAATATATACACCAAATATTCCTATTCTAACACTCCCCCACAGTTGGAACGGGAGGAAGACGGACGTTTAGACTGATCCGGAATTCATTAAATAAAATAAGTGGTAGACCCTTCGTAAATATGTCGGCAATTTGAAATCTGGACGGAACATGCAAGACCCGAACTTGACCACGAGCCACCTTTTCTCGGACAAAATGAATGTCCATCTCAATGTGTTTAGTTCGTTGATGTTGAACCGGATTGCCCGAAAGATAAATGGCACTTACATTATCACAATAAACCAATGTAGCTTTGTGAATTGGACAATGAAGTTCCAATAGTAAATTACGTAACCAGCAAGATTCGGACACAACATTGGCGACGCCACGATACTCAGCCTCGGCACTCGAGCGAGAAAGGGTCGGCTGCCGTTTAGAAGACCAAGAAATTAAGTTGTCACCCAAAAAGACACAGTAACCCGACGTAGAACGACGAGTATCAGGACACCCCGCCCAATCGGCATCTGTATAAGAAAGAAGAGTGGATGTCAAGGACGGAGAAAGATGAAGTCCAAGAGTGAGAGTACCCTGAATGTATCGAATGACCCGCTTCAGTGCATTCATATATGAGTAACCATCGGGTTGTGCATGAACAGACAAATTTGTTGAACCGCATAAGAGATGTCGGGTCTTGTAAATGTGAGATATTGTAGGGCACCTGCAAGACTACGATACAGAAATGGGTCTCCAAACGGAACTGAGGAGCTAGCACTTAACTTAGGCTTCGTATCAACCGGAGTAGCAGACGGTTTACACGAAGACATACCAGCTCTATGAATGATCTCTTCTGCATACTTACGTTGAGAAAGAAATAAGCCCTTAGCAGTGTGCACCACAGCAATGCCCAAAAAATAGCTTAATAGTCCCAAATCTTTCATAGAAAATTCTGAACTGAGAAGAGATATAATGGACTTACGGAGAGAATCAGAAGAGGCAGTAAGAATAATATCATCGACATAGAGCAGATGATAAGCCGTTTGCCCATTTTGATGATAAATAAAGAGAGAATTGTCGGACCGACTATTAGTAAAACCAATAGACGAGACAAAATCCGCAAATCTCTTATACCATGCCCGGGGAGCTTGTTTTAAACCATAGAGAGATTTCTTTAACAAGCACACATGATCCGGAAGCCGAGAATCTCGATACCCAACCGGTTGATGCATATAGACAGTCTCACATAGCTCTCCATGTAGGAAGGCATTTTTAACATCAAGCTGATGTAGTGCCCAGTTTTTAGAGAGAGCCAAGCTAAGAACAAGACGTATCGTTGCCGGTTTAACCACTGGGCTAAACGTTTCACCACAGTCAACTCCGACCCGCTGTGTTTTCCCATCACCTACAAGACGGGCTTTGTGCCTCTCAAAAGAACCATCAGAATGAGATTTATGAGAAAATATCCACATAGAACGAATAATATTAACATCCGGGGGACGAGGTACCAAAACCCAAGTATTATTTTTAATAAGAGCATTAAATTCGTCATCCATGGCTAGTTTCCAATTTGGGTCACGAAGTGCCGAAATAGGATTAGAAGGAAGAGGAGATTTTGACACACTCGAAAGAAAAGAATATTTAGGATTTGGCTTGTAAATACCAGACTGACTACGAGTAGAGGGACGATTAATATTTTGGGACGGAGCTGGATTTGTACGTGAAGTGGCAGAGGAATGGGGCTGCCCAGGATTGGGTAATGAAGCAAGCCCAGGCGACACAAGTGGTGGACTAGCATTTGGGCCAGAAGAAGGCCGGCCCACCTCAGGAAGGTTGGGCACTGGCTGGGCTACTGTATGGGCAGGAGGTGAACCAGAATGAGCTGGAGCTTGGGCCGAGTTATTTCCAGAAGGCTGTTGTACAGGCTGTGTAGAAAAGATGGGCTGATCCGTTGAATTAACAAAATTATTAACTATCATAGGAGAGAGTCCAGAATTTAGAAAATCATATGAGTGAGCTGGAAAATTATGAAGTGAAGAAAAAGGAAAGCGCGACTCATCAAAAGTAACGTGCCGGCTTAAAATAATTTTCTTCGTTATCAAATCATAACACATATATCCCCGGTGGTTTTTCGGATATCCCAAGAAAACACAAGGGGTGGAACGGGGTTGCAATTTGTTTATAGTAGTAGACGGACGGAGAGGATAACAAAGACACCCGAACACCCTAAGGTGAGTATATGAGGGAAGCCGATTATATAAAACATGCAAAGGGGAGTTGTATGCCAAGTGTTTAACTGGAAGGATATTAAGAAGATAAGTTGACATGTGAAGAGCATAATGCCAAAAATTTGGAGGTAAGGAAGCATGAACAAGGAGGGTACGAAGAATATTATTTGTGGAACGGATTTTTCGTTCGGCTTTGCCATTTTGCGAAGAAGTATACGGACATGATAACCGAAAAGATAACCCATGTGTAGCACAAAAATCCCAAAACGGTTTATTATCGAACTCCCTCCCATTGTCACATTGTATGGTCTTAATATCTCGTTCAAAGTGAGTTCGAACGAAAGCTCGAAAATTAAGAAAAGTAGAATAAACTTGAGATTTATGGGATAACGGAAAAGTCCACACAAAATTAGAAAAATCATCAAGTAATATGAGATAATAACGATGTCCCATAGTACTTAGGACAGGAGACGTCCATAAATCACAATGAACAATATCAAATGGCATAACGGTAAAAGAATTAGAATCACTAAAAGGCAATTGTATTTGTTTTCCAAGAACACAAGAGTGACAAACATCAGAAACATCACTTTTATGACAAGAAATAAAATTCCTATTCTTAAGAGAGGCAAAGACAGGAGCCCCGGGGTGACCTAAACGGTCATGCCATAAAGATGAACTAAAAGCTGAAAAAGATGACGGAGAAACAGTGGAAGATGAAAAAGCCGACGTAAGAGGATAGAGGTCGCCTTGGCTATTACATCTCATAAGAAGCGTCCCCGTCTGGAAATCCTTCACAGAAAAACCAAATGGGTCAAATTCAACCGTGACGAAATTATCACTAGTAAATTTGCGAACGAAAATGAGATTTTTAACAATATGAGGAGCATGAAGAACATTTTTTAAAAGAAAGGGTGGGGATGGAGACGGTAAGTTCGTATGACCTACCCCTAAAATTGGAATCTTACTCCCATTACCCACAATTATACCATTATTTTTAATGCTCGTATTAAAATAAGACTTAAGTGTACCTAGCTCCGAAGTCATATGATTCGTGGCCCCTGTGTCCATAAGCCAACTAGCATCTGGTGGAGTGAGGGACATAGTGTGCATAGCTGAATCAATGTCCGTAGGAACGGAAGCCGAGGACGCTGCATACACTTGGGGTGAGCGGCTGTTTTGAGTGGGCCGAGGACCAAGAACACCAGGCTGAAATTGAGACATTGGCCCCTGAGGTTGGAAGGTGGGCCTGGCCCAGTTGGTGGTGGGATATGGGCAGGGTGGTACAGCCCAAGTCCAAGGCCGAGCCCACCCTTGTTGAGGCCAGCCAAAGAAAGCAAGTGGTGTTTGGGAAGTTTGCTGCTGGAAAGAACGACGACCACCAGAATTATTCTGGCCTCCACCGGTGCTACCCCCACTGCCGTTAGACCGCGACCCATACTGTTCATCCTTAGTACCTTTTCCCTTCTTATTGTTTTTGCCCTGACCCTTCTTACCACTACCAGACCCTCTGCCGGAGCTGCCAAAATATGAGAATGGGACCGAAGATTCGGACTGCTTGGGGTGAGAAGAAAACATGGCGGAATGAACCGAGGTTGCAGCTTTTTTTGCAAGGCCGGACTCCTCCATAATCAGCATAGACCGAGCCTTAGAAAAGGAAGGGAGAGGTTCTCGTTGCCGAATAAGAGTACCTATCCCATTGTAGGCTTCGGTGAGTCCCGCAACCATTTGAAGAACCATACGATTATCCGGAACCGGAGCACCCACGTTTTTGAGTTGATCACCCAAAGTTTTCAAACGCTGACAATACGTCGAGGCATTAGGGAATTCTTCCATTGTTGTGGAGGAGAATTCTTGCTCGAGAGAGACTGCCCGAGAATGTTTGTTGTCTTCAAAAATATCTCGTAGTCGATCCCAAGTCTCCATTGCCTTAGCACCAGGAACCAAAATTGTTTGAAGAAGATCATTCGAAATGGTCGAATAAATCCACTTCAATACAATTACGTCGAGGGTATCCCATAGATCTTGTTCTTCATCCGTAGCCGGATCCTTCACTTTCTCATTCGGAATGATATGATGCAAAACTTTGCATGACTTGGCATGATTGCGAAAAAGCTCCGCCCAAGTCGAGTATTGCACGTTTTCTAGTTCGAGGATAACAGGGATATCATTGCGAACGTTTGAGACGGCAAACGCAGGATGGAACCCAGTTTTGGAGGAAGTCATAGCGGCGGCGTGAGAAAGAAGAGGCGGCCGTATGAAAAAAAAATAAGGCGGAAGCGATTTGAACGTAACCTAAAGCTTTGATACCATGAAAGAAATATACTGCGTGCCTTTTTCATTGACTTTCAATCCAATATATACAATAGTTTCCTAACAATCTACTCCACCTAATTACGTGATATGCATCCCTAGAATGGTGGGATTGCTATCAATTTCCTAATACAAATTATCTCTATCTAAAAATAAGTAAATATTAATACATAAATATATACACCAAATATTCCTATTCTAACAATAAGGCCTTTCAGAATGACAGTATGTTAAGGTCGGGTCTGGGAGGTGCTACCAAGGGTTTTGGTGTTCTTCTGGAGCTCGAGTATGGCTTCTTTGGTATACGTGCCAGCTTGAGGTTGAACATTGGATGGGAGAGGAGTTGACGAAGGTCCAATTCACACTTCTAGGAGGTTAATTTGTGAGAAGAACTGGATTGAGTTTTGGAGAAGCGCAAAGAACTCAACCGTCTGGAGGCGGGACGGGAGATGAATGGTGGGGAGTTGTTCGTCGTCTTCATTCTCAGTGAAGCTGAAGATTTTTTGGGAGATTGGGCGGCCCCGCTGACGGTGAGCGTGTTATGTTTCTGGGGTCCTAAATCAGTTATAGCAGTTGTTGTAATAGTCACACGACATCGTTTCGGCATTATGCCTTTATGCCTAGTTCGTAATCTTTTATTTGTCATTTAGGGGGCATGGTGTCATTTAGCTTAGTAAGAGATATCCGTTTGGCACGCTGTCGTTTTATGTATTTGGGTTTGTAGTTGATGACGCCAACTTTTTCAGGGTCAGGAGCGGTTCAAGGATATCTGGCTAGGATATTTTGGTGGATTGATGTACCTAGATCACAACACAAAAGAGCACCGTTAAGGTCAAAGTTGGATGTTACTCCAACTCAGGCCCTCGGGTGTGAGAGTAAGAATACTGAGATAATAAGGCTTGGAATACCTTGGAGTGTGTGTGTGTGTTTAGGGTTTGAGAGTAATATGGCTTACTCAATATATTTGGAACTTACCTTGCCCAAGGGAACAAAGGTCTTCTATTTATAGGCAATGCAGTGGTGCTTGTTGATGTAAGCAATGAGATCAGCCCTAGGGGGCACTTTGGTATTTGACCAGCTACACGTGTCCGCAGCTAATTGGCCGTGTCAGGAAGGGAACATTGACTGTCAAGGGGACATGGCTGAAAGGGACATGAGCCGTGTAGATGGCTTGGCGCATTAAATGTAATAGTAGGCGCCTGACTGAGCCGCATTGAATGCGTGATGGGGGAGCCGGCAACTTGCATGTCAGAGCCAGTAAGCTAACTTGCTCAGTAAGGCTTGATATTAACCGGGAAGCAGGAGAGTTTAACCGGGAGGCAGACATGTGCCCGCGGTCAACATCGTGGCCGCGGTCAAAGGTATTTGACGCGGGCACAGATGGAGCGGTCATGCCTCCTGCGGGCATGGGTCCCTGCGGACATACGATCTGCGGGCACGGACCCAACGGTCATAGGTCGTGCGGGCACGAATATAGCGTCAGGATCTTTCCGGTCTTTGATAGGATTAATGCGGGGAGGGACGCGGTCTTGACCTCAAGGGCCTATCTGTCCGCGGTCTTCCCCCCCCAGCGGTCTAGGAACTGCCACGTCACTGGTTCCTTGGACCAGACCGAGCGCGGGCCCGGTCCAGTAGATTCGGGCTCATCAATGGCCCCTAGCTCCGAGTGTGATTATTTATGGTCTGAGCAAGGAGGTACTAGAAGCTCGGTTGGTTTAGACCGCCGTTTTGGCGAGCACCAGTGTTGGCATTTTTGTTGGTTTGTTGCTTGGCCTCATGGGCTTATGGGAACGTTCGGGAGGCACCAGTGAGTGACACGTGGCCCCTTGCATGCTGTGCCTCCCGGTTAATCAAGTGGGCCCCTTGGCAGATGAAAAGACGGGGCGTGGTACGTACAGGGGTACGTGTCAGTCATCCAAGGGGGGCAATAAATGCTTAACCGGCGGATTTTTCGAATTTTCAAACGTTTGGAGACGGTTCAGGGTTCGAGGCGTGGTTTGTGGGCTAATTAATACGGGTTAATGGGTTAACCCGTATAGGTAGGCCTTATAAATACCAAACCCTTAAACCTCAAACCCTTTTTACTGTTTTCTAACCTTCAAAGAGCCCTAGAGAGAGAAATTTCTTGCTGCGAATTCTGTGCTAGTGTTCTCCGAATCCAACCTTCAAGTTTTTTCTTCGCAAGTAATTATTGGGGTGCTTCTTCTTCATCTCTTTCTGTTTTTCTTTTTCGGGGGTTTTGTATAATGACTACTCGTGAGTTTGAACCCCGCCGTCCCATAAAATTAGGAGATGGATCCACCCCTGATACCTTCGCCGTTTGTAAACGGACGGGGGGAATCTTTAGGAAGGTAGGACTAGGGTGGTTAAGGCTATCCCTGCATTGTTTTTTGTATTTCTGTGAGAAAGATGATTGGGGGCCGTTCGTCCCACCCCGGTTGTGGGAGGCCAAGAGGAAGTACATTTATAACCGTGATGTATTGGTGTTGGGGGATCACCGTAGGCTAAGAAATTTTGTGATGGGGGTTTTGTGCAGGTTCCCCCGCGAGAGAGATCAGGCTTTGAACGCCGTTGAACTTGTGAGGAGAGCGATCCGTGTCCCCGACCAAATAGTTGATTGGGAGAAGTGTGAACTAATGGATCCTGAACAAACCACCGATGTGCGGGCACCGGGCACGGACCTGAATGACCCTTTAGATGTTCTGCCCCTGAGGACCATATTTCCCAATGTGCCCGCGGCCCCTAATAACCCAATCGACCTGAGTAGCAGCGAGGAGCTGGAGCCTCTGAATTTTGAGACGACTGGAGGCGGAGAGAATGAGGCTGAAGTAACTTCCGCTCGCGGTGATGCCACCGGTCTCTTTGGCTCGACGAGCTCAGAGACCGAGGAGGATGACCGCGAGGTTGAGGATAGGAGGACTGCGGGGACCTCCAAGAAGGCCGCTGAGACTACGAACATTGTTGATGCTTTTTCTGACCCTGACTCCGAGGAGGAGATAGTGGTGGCCCCTGCCCGGAATAAAGGCAAGAGGCCAGCTGCTGAGGTGAACCCTGGCCGTGGCCGTGGTAAGAAAACCAAGGAGGTGGCTACGATTGACTGGGAGGAGGATATTTATGATGTTTACAATGTGGACCGCAATGCCTTCCGTGTCCGCACCTTGGGCCATGTCCAAATAAAGGGGAAGGACAAGCTGAGGCAAGAGACCATAGCGGATGTCCGCGAGGACAACAGGGCCTGCGTTTTTTATGGTGCCCAATTTGAGAATGGCCTGAGATTGCCCCTGGACCCCTTTTTCTACTTTTTCCTGGAGTTCAACGGCTGCCTTCCCATGCACCTGACTCCTAATGCCATCAGGGCCATTGTCTCCTTTATAGCTGTTTGCAGATTCTTAGGTCATGAACCTACCCTGGCCGGGCTTTACGCCTATTATCAGAACCAAATCAGCCGGGGCATCCTGAGCTTGAAGGCTAGGAACTACTCTACCAGGACCTTCTCTCCCCCATCGAACAAATTTGACCAATGGAACCAGAGGGATATTTTGGTCATTGAGTCTAGATTTGGTTGGCCCTTCTCCAAACCCTCAAGCCCAGTCCCGATGAAGGTGGCCGCTAGTAGTTATCCGGACCCATCCTCTGCCGACGGGATGCGCTGTGCCTTAGAGAAACATCTGGCCACCTATCTCGACCGCGGGGAGGAGCCCGTTTATGATGTGGGCGCCATTGTTGAAGATGAGCCCTTATTAATCTACTCGGGGGTGGCTCCTCGCAGGGAGGGCGCCCCACATGCCCCCAGAGTAGAAATAGAGCCCTTGCCCCGTGACCCTGATTGGAGGGTGCACGAGCACTACCAATTTGAGGCCGACTGTAGGACCTGTATGCTGGGCGCTGAATGCGATCCTCCAGAACTCATCGGTCTCTGACTCTTTTAGAAATTGTTTGCAAATTTATTTTGCCTTTGATTTTTTCGAACTGTTTTCTAACCATTTTTCTTTTCCTCCAGAGTAGATCCAGAAGAGTATAATTTCTGATGGCCCCCTTAAGTGCTGCTCAGATGAAGGCCAAAAATATGAAGGCCAACAAGGAAGCTGCCTTGAAGAGGCAAAATGAAATGGGAGGTGTCCCGGGCAAGGATAAGACTGTGCCCGTGGTAAGCAGAAGGAGCGGGGAGCCCCTGTCAGCTCCCAAGGTTATCCCCACCACGGGGAATCTGCCTCCACCCCCAGGGGTCCTCCTCCAGCCCACGCTCTCCGCGCCGGCTCTCCAGGCCGCACAATTTCTTCCGGCCATCACGTGGATTCCCGGAAGAGGAATGAAAGGGATGGGGAGGAGGGGCAAGGACACAGGAAGCTTCAGAAAATTGGGGATGCTCCTCCCCGGACTACCACTGCTCCAGTTGCCGTCTCATCCACTTCTCCCCCCATTGGGGGGACAATCTGCTCGGTTGCTTACCCGGTGGCCCCTCTGACCACCCGCGAGGAGACTCTGGCCGTCAGAAGAAAGTTATCTGATGTGCCCGCTGTAACTGGGGTGGACATTTACACCCGGAATTCCAGCAATGCCTCAGTGGGGATCGGGCTGGTGAATCGTCTCTACTCCCCGGACTTCTACAAAAACGTGGTTGTCGAGGAGAATGCCTCTGCCCTGGTGGGGGATATAGGCCTTGCTCTGACCGAGGTAGATAATCGTTTTTTCTCTTTGCCTTCACCCTTTCCCCCCTTTCGATCTTTGTCTAACTCTTACTCTCCTTCCCCGTAGGTGAGCAATAAAGTGCTGCGGCTGCGGGAGAGCTGCGATAGCTTGTCCGCCGATGTGGAGAATAAGACTTCCATTTTGGCGGCCAAACTTCGTGAGCTGGAGCAGGCTCAAGAGAGGGTTGGGACCTTGAACTCCCTCATTGACGCCAAGGATAAGGCTTTTGCCACCAAGGAGGCCGATTTGAAGGGTTTCCAAGAGAGGGTGACAGAGTTGGAGAAGAGCCTTGAAAGGGCGAAGAGTCAGCGGGATGAGCTCCGCGGGCATAAGGCCGAGTGGGAGCCTAGGAACAAAGAGCTCGTGGCCAAGCTGGAGGCCATGAAGGTGACCGTGGAGACCTTGGAGAAAAAGGTGGATGAGCTGTCCGAGCAGCTGCTTCCATACAAGCGGTTGGAGGCGGAGGGGAAGTCCGCTCTGGATGATGTCCGCAAGGAGGCGATGGAGGAATATAAGAACTCAGGAGTTCAAAAGCGCTCATTCTTTGAGAATCTGGCTCAGTATGAGGCCGGGGTCCGGACACAGATTCGGAACTTCGCGGCTACGGGCAAGTTTTCCTTGCAGGAGTTGGCCGTGATTGGCTCGCTTGTTGCTACGGATGCTGAATGCCTGCCCGGGCATGCGTTAGTTCCTCTGTCCGAGGATGAGGTTAAGGGCTTGGAGCTGTCCGCTGCGGCCTCCTTGCCTCCTGTGGCAGAAGTAACTGCCCTTAGCCTGATCGGCGAGCTGGATGAGCTGCGATTTGGGGAGAACCCGATGTCACTTGGGGATGCCCTGGCTCGTGTTCTTCCAGATGGGCCTGCCATAGGTGATCTCTTTCCCCCGCGGGCAGCCCCTGCTCCGGTCTCTGCTGAGCCCTCCTCTGATCCTATTACAGAGGTGCTCGTGACTAGCCTTCCCTCTCCCACTCCGGCTTCAGAGGCGGGCACTGAAGGTGCGGCCACAGAGTCCACGGAGGCCCCAAAGGATCAAACTCTCCCTTCAGAAGTGGGCACAGAAGGTGCGGCCACAAATATGGTCCTCGAGGATCCCAAGGGCCAAGCTCCCTTAGTATAGGTCTTTTTTTTGTTTTTTTTTGTAATAGATTAGGACCTTGTAATTATTTTTCCTCATTAATAGAAACATTTTTCTTCCCTTGGCTCCTGCATTGTTTATCTTAATTGCTCGTCTTGTAGGCTATTTTGAGTATTTGGCAACTTTCGAGCACCTTAGTACTTGCCTTCTTGCTTCTTACTTTTTCCAGCGTTTTTGACTAACAATTAAATTTTATACTCTCCTTCTGCAGTCAAAAGCTTAATAGGCCCTTTGCCCGCATTTTTTGAGTTTTCCTAACTCTTTATTTAAAACCCCTTGAGGTTTTTAGTGAGAGTCAGCCCTATTTCTCTATGACCGCGTTTGTTTAGCCTTGTGGCAAATTTAGGGGCCTTAACCCCAGTTTGTCTATTTGGCTTTGTTAAACTCTTTTGATCACTCCCATCCATTTACACTTATTCCCAGCCTTGCGAGCCGTGGTGTAAGTCAAAAGTAACCAAGGCAAGCTACTTTCATAGGGCATGTAGAAGGTGGCCGTGAGGCTATTTTCTACGCATCAGTAGGTAGGAGCATATTTAGCATAGAGGCCCTTTAACCTACCGGCAACTGTATCCCCTTATTGGAGGTTCACGCTTTTTGACCCTTTATTCAAAACCCCTTGAGGTTTTTTGTGAGGGTCTTGTGGCGATCAGGTGAACGGGCTTATATGTAGGCCTTTGTCACATACAGGCATACGAGTAACGGCCCTAACGAGGACCTTCGCGCACTGAGCGGGGCGGACTTTCGGTCTTTGTCCCCGCTGGCATCTATATCCACTTATTTTTGGTGGTGTCACGCGGGCAGGACGGAGTATCCTCCCCGCGATCTAGTACGAACGTAACGGCCCTTTGTACACATATAGGCTTGCGGATCTTAAAGGATCTTTGCGCATCAGTAGGTAGGAGCTCATATGTTGGCTCTTTAACCTACTGGCATCCGCTTGCGGGCATCCACTCTAGCTTTTGAGGCTGGTGGGAATAGGTTTTTGCATCAAAATATGATGATAACTTCTCACTTATATATATATAGGGGTCTATACTCCCTCCAAAAATTACAAAGATTTCAAAAGAAGTATCTTTTAAGGTGATCGCTATTCCAAGCGTGCTTGAGCTCTGCACCTTCCCTTGGTCGCAATATGTAGGTACCCTCCTTGATTATTTTGGTGACCTCATATGGACCTTCCCATTTCGGGGAGAGTTTGTTGAAACCAGGTTGGGTCCCTTGGACCTCTACGCTTCTAAGTACCCAATCTCCAACTGAAAAACTCCTCCTATTCACTCTTTTATCATGGTGCTTCTTCGCTTTCTGCTTGTAGTTCACCATTTTTTCATATGCCCGCATTCTCTTTCCTTCGAGATCGTCCAGGTCATACCTTCTGTTTGCCTCGTTTTGAGACTCGTCGAAGTATGTGACTCTGTACGAGGGTAGGGCAACCTCAACAGGAGCCATTGCCTCAGACCCATACGTGAGTGAAAAAGGAGTCTCTCCTGTTGAATTTCTTATGGTAGTGCGGACAACCCATAATGCGGTCTGGAGCTCGTCCAACCATCGTCCTCCTCGCCCCTCCAAATTTTTCTTTAGGGCGGTCAGGACTAGCTTGTTCGCGGCCTCAGCTTGGCCATTTCCCTGAGGATAGGCAACTGCAGATTTGCGGTGTTGCACTTTCATTCTTACGCATTCAGCAGTGAACTTTGCGGAGAACTGAGTGCCATTGTCTGAAATTATTGCTCGGGGAACTCCGAATCGGCAATAGATGTGGTCGTGGACGAAATTGATAGTATTCTCCTCGGAGATGGTAGCTAAGCCCTTGGCTTCTGTCCATTTAGTAAAATAATCCACGGCCACAACAGCATACTTAATGCTTCCTCTAGCAGTTGGAAATGGTCCAATAAGATCTATCCCCCACGTATCAAACAGCCACGATGGTACTACCAAAGTCTGCTCTGTTGATGGTAGCCTAGGAATGTCCGCAAATCTCTGGCACTTATCACACTTTCTGACGTACTCTTGTGCATCCCTCCTCATCGTAGGCCAAAAGAAACCTTGGAATTTGATTTTGTCTGAGAGGGTGCGAGAACCTGGATGTCCGCCACAAACTCCTTCATGGACCTCATAGAGTAAGTTGGTGACCATGTGAGTTTTGACACATCTGAGCAAAGGCTTGGTGAACAATCGTCGAAAAAGTACCCCTTCGAGGACGAGGTATTTCGCGGATACCGTTCTGATGGCTCTAGCCTTTACTGGATCCTCGGGAAGGGTCTGTTTCTCGATGTAATCCTTGATCTCATCTACCCAGTCCCTTACTTGATCCTCAAGATTGTTTATCTGAATTCGATCTATAACAGGTCTTTACGTGAACTCAATGCGGCAATGTCTGTTTCTAATTCCTCAATTTCTTGATCGGTTATTCTGGAGAGGAGGTCGGCTTCCACATTAGCCTCTCTCATGACTTGGTTCAGCTCATAGTAGGTGAAATTTTTGATGAGGGTTTTTGCAAGGCCGCAAAGATCGAGTTAGCACTGGGTTGATAGTATCATACTCCCCCCTAATTTGATTAACTATGAGCTGAGAGTCACTATTGATCTCTATATTCTGAACTCCCAAGTCTCTTGCCAATTCCATGCCTGCTATAATCGCTTCATACTCAGCCTGATTGTTAGATGCCTCGAACTTGAACCTTAAGGCCCTTTTAAATTTCTCCCCGCAGGGTGCGATCAGAAGTATGCCCGCGCCACTAATTAGCTTGCTCGCAGAGCCGTCCACATATAAAATCCATACCTCCTCTGGACGCTCCCTTGGCTGTATAATTTATGTGCTCGGGCTATTTGGGACTTCCTCAGATTCTGCCTAGTTAGTTTTTGAAGACCAGATTGACCATTCGCTGATAGGTGGCTCCTGCATTTTTTAGCCCGAAGGGCATCATTTTGTAACAATAAGTCTTGCCCGCAGCGATGAAAGCAACGGAGCGGACATCTTCAGGAGCCATTTGGATCTGATGGTAGCCGGAGTATGCATCAATGAAGCTCAATACTCTGTGGCCGGCTATAGAATCCACCAATCTGTCTATGCGAGGGAGAGGGAAGCAGTCTTTGGGGCATGCCTTGTTGAGATCCGTGAAATCAACACACATCCTCTACTTGCCGCTGGATTTTTTGACCATAACCACATTGGCCAGCCATTTCGGGTAGGTAATCTCCTTTATTATCCCCGATTTGAGTAATTTTTCCACCTCTTCCTTGATCGCCATTTCTTTTTCCGAAGAGAAATACCTTGATTTTTGATGAATGTTCTTGAAGGATGGGTCATCATTGATTTTATGGAGGATCACGTCCTCGCTGATTCCTTGCATATCCTCCACCCTCCAAGCGAACACATCACAATTTGCTCTAAGGAACTCGATGAGTATCCTTCTCTCCTCGCAGTGAATTTCCAGCCCAACCTTAACAGTTTGCTCGGGGAAGTGGGGGTTGATGACCACTTCCTCGAGCTCGTCGTTAGGTTGAAGGTCGCTGATTTCACGATTGTGCAAGGAGTCAATGATAATAGTTGGGGGGTTGACCTGAGCTCCGGTCAGTGTTGCCATAGAGTATATGACATCGCGGTCAATCTCTCCCTCAATTCCTCGATCAATGTATCCTCCCTCGATAGGGGCCAACTGTTTGGATTTTCTGCTCGTCTTGAGCTCCACCTTAGTGGTATGGAAAGAAAGCATGCCAATTGGAATGGGCGGCGGCACAAGTGCAAGGGCCTTCCCTTTCTTTGTTTTGTCCTCGCCCTCTATCTGCGGGCAGGATGTCTGGCTTTTACTAGCTTTTCTCTTTTCCTCAAGTGCTCGGAGGAATCTCCCGGGCTGGTTCTTGATGGTAGCAACCCCTCCCGGGGTGTTAAATTTCACCCTTTGGTGGGGAACGGAAGCAACTATTCCCAATTCGGCCTGAGCAGTTATGCCGAGAATAGCATTGTATTGGGAAGGAAGATCGACCACCATGAAAGTGATTTTGGCCGTCTTCTGCATGGGTTTTGCCCCAATAGTTACTTCAAACACAATCGTCCCCTTTACCCCAACTGCGTGATTTGTGAAGCCTTCCAACATGCCCGCATAAGGATTCAGGTTAGCCTCGGTCATCCTCATGCTAACCAACGTGTGGTAGTAGAGGATATCTCTGGCCGCGCCCGTATCAATTAGGACTCGGTGTATGTTGGCCCGGTTTATTTTCATTGGGATGGTAATAGGCTGAGTAGAGTGAAATAGGGAGGAGGCAAGTTCACTCTTCTTGAACCCTATTTCCTGCTCTTCTTCCGGAGTCATGGGGGGAATCAGAAAAACTTTCTCCAAAGTGCGGATTTGAAGGGAGAGTTGTTTATTGGAGGGAGGCTCCTCGCCAATGAAATGAATGTCATAATCCTCCAAATCATCATCATAGTTATCTCTCTCATTCCTTTCGGGGCCACGTGTATTTCGTGCCCGCTGCTGGTTATTATTGTTGGGGGCATTGTTGTTGTTCCCTTTAACCCACTGGGTCAGCTCCCCGTTATTGATTTTCTGCTGGATTATTCTCTTCAGTTGGAAGCAATCTTCAGTACCGTGCCCGTGGTCGTTGTGATACTCACAGAACTTAGCCCTACTCCTCTCATTTGATTTTCTGAGCATTGGGGGAGGAAGAGGAAAGTCTGAGGCTCTCATTATTACCACTCTTGGCTCGGTGAGCTCGGTGAAAGGTGTACTATCTACTGCCTTCCGGAGTTTGTCTGACCCACGGCCTCTGTTTTTGCCCTGATTATTGGGGCGGGCAGGCTCCGAGGTGGTCTCCTGGACTTGGCTTATTCTCTCCTTTGCTGAGGCTCGGGGAGCGGGCGCACTGGGCTCTTCGGCGGATGCAATGGTCGAGGCCCTTTCATACATTTCCTCCACGGTTTTTGGCGGGCTGGAGGCAAAATTCATCTTGAGGAAAGAAGAGGTGAGGCCGCCCTCAAAATAGAGTCTGACGTCTCCTTCCTCTAAGTTTACAATCTCCTCGCTCACCTTCCTGAATCGAGCTATGTAATCTTTTGTTGCTTCGCCCGGGGCCTGCTTGACACGGACAAGGTCTGTCTTTGGTCTAGCGGGCACACCAGCACCAGCAAAGGCATTAAGAAAGATGCTCCTGAACTGGTTGAATGATTGGATGGACCGAGGTTTGAGAGCCAGCATCCAGGATAGGGCCTTGCCCGTGAAAGTCGCAGCCAAGGCTTTACACATTACGGACTCATCTGAGGAGAATAAAGCCATTTGCCCCTCAAATCGTCCCATATGACTCTTGGCATTTTTGGAGCCATCATAGGTGTCCATCTTGGGGGGCTTGCCCCTCTGAATAGGTGCCCGCACAATCTTATCGCTGAAGGCGTCCATGGTGCGGCCACATTTCTGGGCGGCCTTCTGATGGGTTTCCCACATCTTTTGCATAAAATCCACAAACTCAGGGTTCTGATTGTCAACCTTTTGCTTCTTAGCTCGTGGAGTCACGGCCTTCTCCTTGGCCGGAGCCAAGGGTCTGGCTTTGGACTTCACACGCAGATTAGATTGGGCCTCTTCTCCAACCTCCTCGCTGTCCTCAACTTGCACCACAGTGCGCTTGGCAGGCTGTCCGCGCTCAAGGGTTGGTTCAACCCGGTTTGCCCCCCTAGCCTGACTAGCAAGCGATTTAGGGGGAGCTCGTTGGGAGAACCTTTGTGACCCCTGAGGGAATTGGAGCCCTCCGTTGGCCTCTATCTCAAACATCTCCAATTGAGCGTCGGCGATGGCCATGGCCTCAGCGACCAGCTTGGATTTGGAGGCTAGAATTTCTGTCCTTCTCAGGATTTGCTCCGGGGAGAGTGGAGTGTTTAAGGCGGTGTTTTTTAGAGGAGCCTGGGGAGTTTTTGGGCTATTATTCAGGAGGGCTTGGGCTTTTTCAGCTCGAGCCTCGTCTGTCAGTTTGTGCATAGCTCTCTGGCCGGGGGAAAGGGTGTGAGCAGACTGGGAACGGGCCCCCATATGGTTAAAAAACAGAGGTCGTAGCCTTTCCCTTATTGGCGTTAGAAGGTGAGGCCTGGTTATCCTCCTCTAGGGTCAAATGACCAGCGTTTTCCAATATTCTAGACATGTTTGGAAGAGAAGGAAAATGACTGAAAAGGAGAGCTTTTGACAGTCAGCTGTTTAGGACACAAAGTGTGCCTGAAAACAAAGATTTTAAACGGGAAAAAACTAATGAAAGTCGCCTTCCCGGCAATGGAACCACTGATGACGCCAAGCTTTTCAGGGTCAGGAGCGGTTCAAGGATATCTGGCTAGGATATTTTGGTGGATTGATGTACCTAGATCACAACACAAAAGAGCACCGTTAAGGTCAAAGTTGGATGTTACTCCAACTCAGGCCCTCGGGTGTGAGAGTAAGAATACTGAGATAATAAGGCTTGGAATACCTTGGAGTGTGTGTGTGTTTAGGGTTTAAGAGTAATATGGCTTACTCAATATATTTGGAACTTACCTTGCCCAAGGGGACAAAGGTCTTCTATTTATAGGCAATGCAGTGGTGCTTGTTGATGTAAGCAATGAGATCAGCCCTAGGGGGCACTTTGGTATTTGACCAGCTACACGTGTCCACAGCTAATTGGCCGTGTCAGGAAGAGAACATTGGTATCGAGGGACATGGTGAAAGGGACATGAGCCGTATAGATGGCTTGGCGCATTAAATGTAATAGTAGGCGCCTGACTGATCCGCATTGAATGCGTGATGGGGGAGCCGGCAACTTGCATGTCAGAGCCAGTAAGCTAACTTGCTCAGTAAGGCTTGATATTAACCGGGAAGCAGGAGAGTTTAACCGGGAGGCAGACATGTGCCCGCGGTCAACATCGTGGCCGCGATCAAAGGTATTTGACGCGGGCACAGATGGAGCGGTCATGCCTCCTGCGGGCATGGGTCCCTGCGGACATACGATCTGCGGGCACGGACCCAACGGTCATAGGTCGTGCGAGCACGAATATAGCGTCAGGATCTTTCCGGTCTTTGATAGGATTAATGCGGGGAGGGACGCGGTCTTGACCTCTAGGGCCTATCTGTCCGCGGTCTTCCCCCCCAGCGGTCTAGGAACTGCCACGTCACTGGTTTCTTGGACCAGACCGAGCGCGGGCCCGGTCCAGTAGATCCGGGCTCATCAGTAGTTATAAGGATTGCGATGTTTAAATTTGTTGAGTTGGTTGAGAGCATGTGCGAGCACTCATTTAGAGGATCGTTTGGAAAGTAATTTGCCATGTGAAGGAAATTACTCAATCTCTCAATTCTCTCTCTTGTTACTATCCTCTTGCTCAAGTCCCATTTCTTCTCAAAATTATAATTATGTTCTTGTGTTCTTTGATTATTCCCACTTCATTGAATTAACAACTCAATTGAGTGGTTAATCGTGCATTCCGAGCTTGAATCATAACAAAACTGGTATCAGAGTTTTCTCGATTTCAGGATACTCTATACGATGGTAGATACAAGGTTTCACGCCATGGAAGGCAACATCAAGTCCTGTGAAGAGAAGATCACTGGATTGATGGCTGGACATGTGCGATTGACAGAAACCTTGCAGATCACGAAGGACAAAATGAAAAACGATATAGCGGAGGTTCGTACGTCGCTGGGAATGGATTTGGAGGATATAAGGGCGTTGTTGCTTAAAATGCAAAAAAAAAGACAAATTGCAATTTGGTTAACTATGTTTGAGTCACTTTTGCAATTTGGATTCCAACATGGAAAAAGTTGCAATATAATGCCTAACATTGACATTTTGGTGCTAATTGGTGTAAAAACTAACGAAATGTTATTTTTTTGATGATATCCTAGTCATGCGCCATGCAATTGAATTTTTACGAGTAATAATGATCATTTCACATTCATGTAACACCACCGACCACCACCACTATTAGAACCACTATCACCACCACTCACTATTTTACGTGTTATTTTAATTAATTTATATTTTTCAATCGTATTTTTTTTTTATTACTGAAGAGTTATAAATCTATATCATTTTGATACTAAAGAGCAATTAATTCATTATTCCCTTTCGAAATGATTGGCATTCTCCTTGAAAAGTTATTTGCATGACACATGACTTTAATTCCATCAAAAAACTAACAATTTGTTAGTTTTTACACCAATTTGCAATAAAATGTCAATATTACAAAATCGATTTGCAACTTTTTCAATGTTGGCAATCAAATTGCAAAATTGATACAAATATAGGTAACCAAATCGCAATTTACCCCAAACAAAAATAGCAATGGAAAGGAGATCAAAAGGAGGGGGAAGGCTAATAAGGCGAATATGATAGCAAACAACACTGGTTCTATCCTTGGAGATGTTCAATCTTACCTGCTCACTCCTGTAAGTGTTAAGATTCATAGAGGGCCTGAAATCTTTGTAGTAGATGATACTAATGTCGTTGATCAGAATAATAAATTTGTTGAGAAAATGGGGGAAACAACTTTCCAAAATAATTATGGAAATGTTGTGGGCACTGATAAAGGATTTAATGAAACATAGAAGAAGCATCTTATATTGGAATTTCCTAAGGTTGATGGATCTAATCACAGAGGATGGATAAGGAAATGTCATTAGTTCTTCAAGTATAGATATGTTCCTTTGTATGATAGAGTTGAATTAGCATGCATGCATTTTGAAGGCGCTTCTGAGTTTTGGTACCATAACTATAGTAAGGAGATTGATGGTTTGTCTTGGGATGAGTTTTCACATGTTGTGGCTGTAAGGTTTGGGCCTCAAGCCTATGAAAACATAGAAGGGTAATTCTCTAATTTCCAACAAGGGGAAGCTGTGAGTGATTACCAGGAAAAGTTTGAGGAGTTAAGAGCTATGATGAAAGAAAAAAAATCCCTCTTTGGCTGAAAAGTTTAATGTTAATAACTTAATAATAAGGAGATTGAAGGAAGAAATCAACTTTACCTTAGTACATGTTGTTAGCTTTGCAAGATTGGATTGGGAGGTAATTTCAAGGAAACAAATGGTTGTCAATTTCAAAGGGACTCTTCATTTAACCATTTAACCTAAGGTTAAAAACCATCCAAGAATCAATGAACATTGTTTTTTTATGATCACTCAAGTATTGCAGGAGAAAGTGTTCAAGAAACACCCTTGAAGCTGTTGGAAGAAGTCAGTCCAGAAGGTGATACCACTAGTGTTACCACGAGTGCTAACACTGACAGTAACACAAAAACTGGGCAGGGTGTTATCGTTGATGAGATAACACCTCAGATAGCATCTGATGCCAGTCCAACGAATGAAGATTAAGAAGGAATTGAAACTGAGGTTCATGAGTATATGAGAAGGGATCCTCCATCTAGAATCAGTAGGAATCATCCTTCAACACAAGTAATTGGGGAGGTGAACGAGGTGTAAGAACAAGACGTAAAGATTCCATTAGTTACCGTGACATGGTGAGGTATGTGTGCATGTCCACCACATACTCAAAGGTAACATACTCTTGTTTTATTTCATCTATAGAACCTAAAAAATGTGATTGAAGCTTTAGAAGATAATTTTTGGATTCAAGCAATGCAAGATGAACTTGATCAATTTTCTCGTAACAATGTTTGATCTTTAGTACCCCGTTCCACAAATACTAATGTTATTGGGAACAAATGGATTTTTTAAAATAAGACCGATGAATTTGGTAGCATTGTTAGGAAAAAAGCTCGTCTTGTGGCTCAAGAATATACACAAGTGAAAGGTGTCGACTATGACGAAACCTTTGCACCTATGGCTAGAATTGAGTCAATAAGACTTTTATTGGCCATAGCTTGTTTTCTTAGAATCACATTATTTCAAATTGATGTCAAAGCAACATTTTTAAATGGATACATAGATGAGGAAGTTTTTGTTGAACAACCAAAAGGCTTTGAAGATCCATTTCAACCAAACCATGTGTATAGGCTTGGTAAAGCTTTTTATGAGTTAAAACAAGCTCCACGTGCATGGTATGGTAGGTTAACTAGCTTTTTACTAGAGTATGGTTTTACTAGAGGAGAAGCATATAGGACTTTATTCATTCTTAAACATGGAAAAGAACTTGTCGTGGTTCAAATCTATGTTGATGACATAGTATATGGCTCTACATCACAAACTTGTTTAAAAGACTTTGTAGAGGCTATGACATCAACATTTGAAATGAGCATGATGGGGGAACTTAACTTCTTTCTAGGCTTGCAGGTTAAGCAATCAAGTGAAGGGATTTTTATCTCTCAAAGCAAGTACGCAAAGAACCTGGTGAAGAAGTTTGGGTTGGAAGGATCGAAGAGCTCAAAAATTCCTATGGGCACTTCTCTCAAAATTGGAAAGGATCAAGTGGGAGAAGATGTTGATCCAACCCTATATCGTTCCATGATTGGTAGCCTCCTTTACCTTACTTCTAGTCGTCCTGATTTGATGTTTAGTGTCTGTGTATGTGCTAGATACCAATCCAATCCTAAAGTGTCTCACCTAAATTCAGTTAAAAAGATCATTAAATATGTATCTGGAACTATTGATTTAGGGATATGGTATAGTAAAGATACTAATACAAATTTAGTAGGCTTTAGTGACTCGGATTTGGCAGGGGAGATATGGATGATAGAAAAAGTACAGGTGGGGGGTGTTTTTACTTGGAAAATAATTTAGTTTCATGGTATAGTTGAAAACAAAATTGTGTTTCATTATCTACGGCTGAATCTGAATATGTAGCAGCCGATAGTTGTTGTTCACAACTAATTTGGTTAAAACACATGCTTGATGATTATGGTCTTGATAGTAATATCTTGACCTTATACTGTGATAACTTAAGTGCTATTAATATTTCCAAAAATCCCGTACAACACTCCCGTACCAAACATATTGACATCCGTCATCATTTTTTAAAAAATATGGTAGATAAAAAGATAAGTAATATAGAGCATATTGATACAAAGTATCAACTTGCTGACATTTTTACTAAAGCCTTAGACCATGATAGATTTTCTAGTTTGAAAAGATCTCTTGGTCTTTGCATTCTCTAAAATGTCCTCTGTTGTATGGTGTTACCATGGGTGCTGATAACACCTGGGATAACACATGTATACTAGTGCATGTTTTTGCTTGTTTGGTTTTGTTTTCTGAGCTATGAGAGTTCTCATGGCAGCACATGCTGACCTTTTTTTTATGGTAGGATAACACCCTGAATAACACATTTGCTAAAACTCCCTTTGTGCTTAAAGTGATAAAGTCACTAATAATGTTATGTGATAAATTAAAAGGCAAAGAGGCAATTTTTATATCATACTATTCTCTCGAGCTCAGGGCACGACGTTCGTGACGACGATGTACTCTTGGCAATGAGAATGTATGAAGTGATTTGTGTTTAGTATTAGGGACATGAAGCTCGCTACTATAGTGTACCCTACTTGAAAGACATAAATCAATAAAACTTTACACTTGAAATAAGACTCGGGGCGCGGAGCTTGCTACTACGATACTTTCTTGTTTAAAGAAGTGTAATGAATTTACTAACTAGCTATGCCTCATGTACTTGTAAGTTAGGCTTGTTATGTACTTGTAAGTTAGGCTTGTTATGCCTCAAAGTGCTTAAATGAATTGACTTATTATGCCTCAAGTGCCTAAAAATTGTTAAGCTTGTTATGCCTCAAGTGTCTAAAGATGAATATATTTATCAATGGGTTTTTATCATATGTGTTATCCTAGGTGTTACCATCATTGTCATTAACATTTGTATGTGCTATATTTATATTTTATTCTTTATTTTAGGTTTTGTTGTTTAAGTTTTTAAACTTTGAAAGTCTTTTTACTGATTAATAGTTTACAAAGTTTGAAAAAGACTTTAACAAATCCATTTTATCTTTGGTAAACAAATAAATTACTAAGTCCTAAAATCTAGGAATTTGTTTTCAAAAACCGTGTGGACTATGTATATTTTTTTGTTTATTTTTTTTGTATTCGTTATTTATATATAAAAAAATTTAAAAAATAAAAATTTAAAAATAAAAATTTAATATATATATATATATATATATATATATATATATATATATATATATATATATATATATATATATATATATATATATATATATATATATATATATAAGATAATGGCCGTATTTGTTGTTTTGATTGGTATGGGAGAGTTTGTTTTTTTTTTGTGTGTGTGCAAGTAAATAGGGGGAGTGTGAGTGTTTAAGTTGAGTGAATATAGGGATTAATTAGAATAGTGGAATAGGTCTTGTCAACTTAATTACCTTACCCATTTCATAACTTTCCAACTTAAATCCCTATTTTTTCTCTCCCTTCCTCAATGTTCCATCCCTCTCTCTCTCTCTCTACACGGTATATTACTCCCTCCGTTACCGTCTCTCTCTCAACCTTTCCAAAATTAAAACATTCATATTCCTTCTCAACCTAATTCCTAAATCCCCAACCATGGCTACTCCTACCAAATACCAAGCCGCAATATTGGAAATTTCTCCCAGAGTTGATTCAAGCACTGCAAGTCGCATGGACATTTCGCCACCAACTCGCAATGTATCCCCTGGTATGGCCATATCCATGGATGAACCTCCTTTGGTTGCAACAGCACAACCCATTCCCATTATGGTTGTACCACCATCTTTACCACCAGTTCCACCAACCAAAAAGTCAAAAAGGAAAGCTACTCCCTCCACCCAACCCATGGCTCAACTTACCAAAAAAAGAAGTTCAAGTCGTCTCACTGCAATAAGGAACAAAGGGACATCCAACACATCCAATACATCTTCTGATCCAGTGGAAGTTTCCGAGGAATCTCTAGGACTCTCCCCAGCTCATGTTTCGGATGAGGACTTCAATGTTGAAGTTGAGAAAGCTCAATCAGTTGAAACTTTTGAAGATTGGGCTTATGAAGAGGATGAACCTTTGTATGAAGTCGTGAAAAGGAGCACAAAGAGCAAAGGGAAAAATGTTGCTACCGCCAGTGTTACCAAGAAGACAGTAACACCCAAGGTAACAAACTCTGGTTCTAAGGCTTCTAAAACTTCTGTAAGTGATTTTGTTTACTCTAAATCTTCTGATTTCCTTGAAAGAGAATTTGATGATAATGATACTCTTTTTCCAAACCCTTCTTCTCATTGGAGTTTTATAATAAGGAAAATATGGAGTTTTGGTTAAAGCATAGTGATACAAAAATTCTCAAGGAAAAGTACATTGATGAGGTTGATCTTAAGAAGCATGGTGTGTATTAGTTCTTGGAAGATAGAAATTTTTTGAAAGCTAATTTGCATCCTTCTAAGTTTGTCGAGGCTGTTGTCAAAAATTTCTTTGCTAATCTTCATGCAAACCTAGACAATGAGAATTCTAGTCAATTTGACAAGGTGTTTATGAGAAATAGGATTAACTCAATTACCCCTGCGTTGATTAACAAGAATTTAGGGCTACCTAACTGTGATGATGATAGTCCTTTTGTGCATAAAGATGAGATTGCTAGGTTTATTTCCAATGGTGTTGTGCATGAATGGCCCAAGAGCACCAAGACTAAGGTTCACTTTCTTACTTCCCGCCTTACTTCACTCTTTGCTGTGTTGTACAAGTTGTGCATTTTTAATTGGGTCACTACAAAAAATGAACAATATGTGACTTTATAACAAGCCGCGATATTGTACAAGCTAGGGAAGAATCAAAGGATGAATATGGGTAGAGTAATTTTCAAACATTTGGCTACGTGGGGTAGAATAAAGGATATAACAATGTTTCCTTACCCCTCCTTGATTTTCCAAATTTTGAAATCTCAAAAAATGCCCATTAAGGATTCGGATGAGTACACCCCCAATCTTGACCTCTATGCAATTGATACTCAGTTGACTAAGAAGAACACTAAAAGTGTGAGATACACGGGTGATCTTCCTTGGAAAAAGTTGAATGAAACTAAGTCAAGTGGTGTGTTACCAGATCAAGATGTTACTCATAATGCTACCCTTGATGCTATTCCGAGTTCTCCAGGTCTTTTTTCAGGTACAGATGCAGCTCATGTGTTGGCCAATGTGTATAGCTTGTTGGGTAATGCCTCACCAACAATTCCAAAGACCACAGTTTTGGCATTTCTACACAAGCAAACTGCTACTATTGCGGAGATAGTGCAAGGTTGGACAAAGCTCAAAGATATAACTGATGAGTTCATTAGGCCAGTTTCTTCCCAAACTGGAGGAGATAGTGCTGATGCTGGTCCAAGCGGTGATGTAGATGCTAGTGGTGCTGCTGCAGATGTTACTGAAGGTGCTAGAGCAGGTGTTGTCACAGATGCTGGAGATGATGATGGGGAAGAACATGAAGAAGAAGAAGATGGGGAAGATGAAGAGCATGAAGAGTGACTGCAAGCATTGCATGAAGGTTGATGTTGCCACTCTTGAGGTTGTGGTATTTTGGTTGAAAAACAATTTACGTTTGTGTTTTGTTTGGATCATGTCGTAACATACTTTGGTGGTTTATTTGGTTTGGTTATTTGCTTTTGTTTAAACACTTAGGTTTGTTTAAACATGATTAGTTTGCTCTGATTTATCTTTGATAATTTTGCTTGCTAGTTATTTGAAAAACATATTTTGGAAAATTTGTTTTTATAATTAGTAGTTTTTGATAAATCATTGGTATTGTTAACTCCTTGATTAAGGGAGAGTTAATAGTTATGGAGTTGCTTTGTTATGACTAACACTTTCTTGCAGGAACCAACACTTAGGAGTTTGGAACAAAATTATTAATTAAGGGGGAGATTGTGGGGTGTTACCACAGGTGTTGTCACTGGCAGTTGTGTGTTACCCGAACTAAAATGATTTATAATTGTATAATTCTTTCCATATTATTTTATATCCTAATGTTTAATATTATTTGCAAGATATATGTGTTTGTTAGTCCATATTTCAAATTATAACAAGGTTAGATTAATTGCTAAAATCATGGAAGGAAGTTGTTGAAAAAATTATACGTAAATAAGGATTTACAAATAACTTTTACTTGGTCCATATTCCTTGTTGATGAAATAAAATGTGAGAAGACCAAGTCAATGAAGTTGTTACTGTTTATTAAAGAGTACAAGGTCGATAAAGCAAGGGAGTACAAGAAGAAAATGCGTGGACTTGGGCTCCAAGATGCGGTTGCTAAAAAGGTGGAAGTTGGCGCATGAAATGAGGAGCAAGCACACAAATATCTCCACTCTCCCTCACACGATCTGAACAGCTGGTTGTTATCTTTGAGTAGCCTCCAAGATATTTGAAGGCTATATAAAGGCAAAGGTGTGGACACTTGAAGATATGTCAAATACAACACACACACCTTAGCACAAAAGAGATAAAGTATCATTGGCTCATATAATCATTCCTCCCTTGTAATTCTAACTTAAACACTGTGTGTTTAAGTGAGTGTTGGCTAAAAATAGGATTCTATATTTTTTCTCATTAGTTTCATAGAGCATTATCTTTGTTATAGCAATAGGGAACTTTCAGCTTTGTAATTCTTTCTATATTGATTATAAAGTCTTCGCCATTTAGGCACACTCAAGTTATATATTTATATAACTTGAGAAAAATTATCTCTTGTGTTATTTATATCCGCTGCAAAAATCTTTTAAAACTATTTAGTTATGGACTTTTTACCAAAAACTCATTCAAAAACATGCTATTTACAAAAAAAATCATGTAAGTTGTGATTTTACAAAAAACTATTTAGCTAAATATGAATATTACAAAAAACTATTTTTGCACACAAAACACACACCCATCTCTCTTTACCCTCTCTATCTTCACCCAACCCAACTCCGGTGACAAGCTTCCCTCCGGCGACCACCTTCCCCACCTCCGGCGACCACCTCTACTCAACCGGTCAACCCATCTCCGACGACCACCTTCCGCACCTCCGGCGACCACCTCCGGCGAGTCCATTGATTTCGGCCAATCTATAAGAAATTAAATGTTGGTTACTTGGTTTGATTATATTGTACTGAAATTTTTTCTGGAAGCGTGATTGTGATGATGTGCTGCCAAAATTTTCCGAAAGGTTAACTTTGAAATTTTCGTTTCTTTGAAAAACCAATCGAAAAGACCGGAGTCGCCACGCCATTTTTGTTTTAAGGGCCAAAACTTTGAAAAATGCCCGAGATTAGAGATTTGGGTTCGGAGGTCACGTTACATGCCGGGAAGGACGTTAGTGTGCACCCGGAATGCCTCATAAAACGAGTCTTCCAAGCTAAAAACCATTTGTTTGTGTGTGTGTGTGTGTGTGTTACTTTGGCCAAAATAGGTTGAAACTGAGGAAAGTAAAAATTGGGAATTCTTTATTAGACTTTGGACAGATCCCATAATTTTTGGTGTGATTTTTGGGTTGAGTTTTGGTACTCAAAAGATTTTTGGAAGTTGGAAACCACTTCTGCCAGAATGAAAAAGGCAGTGGACACTTGATTTTGAAATGGATTTAAGGGCTTTAAAACTTCATAATCTGAGAAAACTCAGAGAATGAAAGTTATTCCAGACACCTCAAATAATATTTCTGTTAAATAATTTTCCATTTTGGAGAAGATTTGAGGACCCAAAACCTTCTGGAAATCTCAGGTATGAGATCTGGACTTCCAGAGACTGGTGATCTGACCTTCAAAATAAAATTTGAAAAATGGAGTTTTACTCATGTAAAAAATAAAGTAAAAATATTTCTGGAAATCTATGTATGTTGGCTACAAAAAGTGTTTTGTAGTCAACACCAAATTCCAAGTTTATCTGTGTCCAAAAAATTAGACCATGGACTGGGGTCTTAGAAAATTGCTACTGGACATCAACTTCTCCTTAAAGAAAAACATGATTTTAAAGGGGATTTGGCATCCATGCTTGTCCCCATTTCCCTAGGTTTTGATTAGTGATCACTTGACATTTTAGTGGTGAATCAACTATATCAAACCATCCTTGGGGTACATTAGGACTAAGCACTTCATTTGCTTGGGAAGGGGAATTTTATCCTTTGAAAATGAGATTTGATGTATGAAAATGATTTTTTAGGGTTTTGAAAATGTGTTTTCTTTGCAAGTAAGTAAGAATACTTTGAAAATAATGTTGATCCTTGTAGAAGATCATCCATGGAGATGAACTTCCATGGTGATCTTCTTGGATCTAAGACAAGAAGATGAACAAACTACATTTTGGAGTTTGAAAATGTATGCATGAAGGAGTTTAGGGTAAGGAGAAGGAGGGTTTACCAATATTCTTTGTGTTTTGGAGTTTTTGGCTTGAATGTAAGAGTGTTTGAGGCTTGAATATAAGAGTGTTTGAGTGAGTGTGATTTTGGGTGAATAGTTGAGAAAAAGGTGACAATTCTAGAGAATTTTCACTGTTTTCTCACTATTTTCGCCAAGGTGCAGTTGCAAATTGTGTTTCTTCTCCTTTCATTTCTGAGACTGAAGGCCTCAATTTATAGCCCTCTGAAATTACAATACCATCCTGTGAATGTGTGCCCCAAAATTTTTGTTTATTGGAATTCACGCGAGTTTGAAGACATCCGAGTTATTTGAAAAACGGAGTCGCCACGCCATTTTGATTACCTCAAAACTTTGAAAAAAAGGTTTTATGGGTTCGGAGGTTAAGTTACCCCTTGGGAAGAACGTTTGGCGTTCACCCAAAGTGCCTTGCCGGAGCAAGTCTCCCTAGATTTCATTAATTGTGTTTGCTTGCGTGCTTTCTTTGTGTGCATGTGTTTGAAAATAAGGGGGGGGAATGTCCCAAGTTATCTTCCGGACGTACAAACCATTTGTTGGTTGTCGCTCGGGATTCTTTGGAATTTATGTATTTGGGATTACGATCCCGTCCTCATCTTATGACTTATGATCATCGCATTTTAAACCTCGGGACCCTCGGGACTTGCGTGATCGAGAGAATGACTCTCTTTTGGGTCAAAGATGAGGTTCTTTAGGAAGGAATGTCCTTAGCCCATCAATCATACGCTTTAAGACGGTCGAGCTCGTATAGAGGCTTCATACTCATTCTTAAGCGATAATTGGAGATATAGGGTTCAAGGTTATCCTTTTCCTAAAGAAATCATGAACCTTTAATGGAAGGAACGATGCAAAGATGAGAACTTTTACACCGGTCCGTTCCAAGGTTAGGGAAAAGGGAAATGCATGATAAAAATGACTCTTTAATGAAAAGATGACATTTTGGTTATAGCAAATGATGCTTTTTGATTGAAAGAAATGATCTTTATGCAAATGATGCATAAAGATAGCATTTTTATGCAAATGATGCATTAGAAAAGGGGTTTTGATGCAAAGGATGCATTTTTATTGAAAAAGATTTGATCTTTATATGCAAATGATGCATAAAGATAACATTTTTATTGGAAAATAGGGATTTTAGGTGCAAAGGATGCACCTTTATGAAAAAGACTACATTTTTATGACAAATGAGGTCTTAATGCATGCAAAAAAGGGGAAGGGGATGATAAAGATGTGATCTTTAAGCTACCAAGTCCCAAGCAAGATATATGAATGCAATGAGCAAGTATATCAATTAAAATGCAAGGTTAGGGCGTGCGAGGTTACCAATGACTTCCTTTGCTTCTCGGGACGGAGCTAGGAGGAGAGGTCGATCTTTGGTCTTCAAGGAGGAGGGATGTAGCTTCTTGGCCTTCCTTCTTCTTCTTCTTGAATTCCCAGCAGTTTCTTCACGTATTTCAGAGTGTATTGAGTATTTTTCTCATATATTGTGTGTGTTGAAATGGGTAGAGGAGGGCTCTATTTATAGGCGATGCGGATAAGGCTAATGAAGCCGTGCGGCTGCGAGCCCTTCGCAAATGAGGCCGTGCGGTCTTATCCATTATGACTCAGCATTCTAGAACCATGCAAGGTGGCATTATTCTAGAACCTTCTCCCTAATTAAGAAAAACGTGTTTTCTTAATTAGGAAGGCTCCCTACAGCCCTTATTTTAATTTGGGACTGCTCTGGGACATTTCCGGAACACTAGGAAGGTCCGGGGAATTACCGGGAAATTTACCGAAATGTCGGGAAAATTAACCGAAAGGCATGAGCCAGATTTGGGTACTTACAGAAGCCCCTCGGCAACGTCACTTGCAAGGCGAGTGGGGTTGTCGATAGAAAAGGATCCGATCTGGCGAATGCCGAGACGGATTGGGAGACCAAGGTGGTCGAGTGGCTGAACCTTTTGGAAGGCTACCTACGTATCCCGGAGGAATCAAGCCAGGCCGTAGTTCGGGATTAGGATCCGCTGGGGAAGGAAGAAGAGAAACTGGTCTCTTGCCGGGAAAAAGAAGAGAAAATGACCTAGGAGGTCAAGCAATTGATCCTACTGGGGACATGCTAGGAGTGACCCAGGTGGTCGAATATTTGAACTTTTATGAGGGGGCGCTTTATCACTGAGGAGTGACAAAGAAACAGGGTGACCAAAGTGGTCGAATGGCTGGACCTTTTATAAAAGGCTACCTACGTATCCCGGAGGAATCAAGCCTTGATCGTAGTTCAAGCATCACTAGATAGTTAGGAACGATGTCTAGGATCCTTGAGATTTTGACAATTCGGAGGCTGTCACCTGATGAAGCTAGAGCTTATGGCGCTATCTCTTTATGATGGAGATAGAGGTAACTTAAGTTGGGAAACTTGAGCGTACGTCACTATTCGCGGATAGTGGTATCACAAGTTGAAATGATTTGGGCATACGTCACTATTCGCGGATAGTGGTAGCACAATTTGAAATGACTTGGGCATACTTCACTATTCGCGGATAGTGGTAGCACAATTTGAAATGACTTGGGCATACTTCACTATTCGCGGATAGAGGTAGCACAATTTGGAATGACTTGGGCATACGTCACTATTCGCGGATAGAGGTAGCACAAGTTGGAATGACTTGGGCATACGTCACTATTCGCGGATAGAGGTAGCACAAGTTGGAATGACTTGGGCATACGTCACTATTCGCGGATAGAGGTAGCACAATTTGGAATGACTTGGGCATACTTCACTATTCGCGGATAGAGGTAGCACAAGTTGAAATGATTTGGGCATACGTCACTATTCGCGGATAGTGGTAGCACAATTTGAAATGACTTGGGCATACTTCACTATTCGCGGATAGAGGTAGCACAATTTGGAATGACTTGGGCATACTTCACTATTCGCGGATAGAGGTAGCACAAGTTGAAATGACTTGGGCATACGTCACTATTCGCGGATAGAGGTAGCACAAGTTGAAATGAATTGGGCATACTTCACTATTCGCGGATAGAGGTAGCACAAGTTGGAATGACTTGGGCATACTTCACTATTCGCGGATAGAGGTAGCACAAGTTGGAATGACTTGGGCATACTTCACTATTCGCGGATAGAGGTAGCACAAGTTGGAATGACTTGGGCATACTTCACTATTCGCGGATAGAGGTAGCACAAGTTGGAATGACTTGGGCATACTTCACTATTCGTGGATAGAGGTAGCACAAGTTTAGAGTTCTGACAATTCGGAGGTTGTCACCTAGCGTCATCCCGTTATAACGGAATTAACGGAGGCGACTGGGAATAAAGCTTGATTGCTAAAGAGATAAGAGATATTTTCTGAAAAGATGTTATCTTGGTTAAAAGATAACGGAAATTGCATGCCCAGGTGGAAGGTCCAGGGGCAGGATTGTAATTTACGCTCGGAGCGAATGAGGCCGCCGGCATGAGATGGAGAAAAAGAAGCCGTACGGCTAGAGACCTGTTTTCCAGTTATTTAAAATCAGGTTTTGAACGGGCATTGGGCACTTGTTGCCGCCCACTTCAGCCGAGAGAGAGAGAAGAGAGAGAGAGAATTTCGAAATTCTTCAACCCCTTTGCTTCCCTTTGATTTGAGATGGATCCGGAGGGCAATCCCATACCGAGGCAAGCAAGGAGAAACATCTTGGCGGCCGCGAGAAGGAGGAGAAAGGAGCTCGTTCGGACGGAGAGGAAGTATGACTTCCTTACGCCTCCATCGGAGCTTTACCCGGGGAGAAGGGAGCACAAATCAACGAACCCGCGATCGGTTGGGGTAAGCATTCTCATTTTGCTCAAATCCGATGATTTTGCTTGATTTTTGAATGATTTAGGGCTTGACCCGAATTTAGGATTTTGAATGATTTTTTTGAATGATTTTGAGATGCATGAACAACCTATGAGGTTAAGAATGTGCAATGTGCAATTTTATTTGACAAAAATTATGAGAATGACTCACTTTTTTCTCGCAAAATGAAGTAAGAATGAGAATTTTTCAAAATATGAGACGAAGTTCTTGCCTTGTGCTAGAACTAGGTCAAAATTCTGATTTTCAATGAGAAAACATGATTTTGAAAATGATTCATGCATGCCATTTTTTTTTTGAAAGAATAATGCTTATGTGCAAAAAATTGTGATTTTGTGCTTTAGGAAAGCAATGACGCGTTTCAAGTGATGAAAGACACGTTTTTGATGCAAAAGATATGCTAGAAAAACTTTTATGAATGCTTTTCTTTTGAAAATATGTGCACTTTTGAATATATGCATGCTTTTGAAATGATATGAAGGGTGACACTTCTTTTTGATGTGCTTGTCTACGGGAGAACAAGTCTAGAGGACCGTCGGAGATTGCGGTTAAGCTTTGGCGAGAGGATGCCGGATTTTGAGAAGAATGGGGCAAATCCCAAGCGGTGGTGAGGGCTACCGGCTGGATGCATTTGTAGAGGCCATTGGTAGGGGTGTCCACATCACCTCTAAGAGCAAGGGCTTGATCCGGGCCCTTTCGAGTTACGGTGGGACGGTACCGCATAGCTTTCACCTGAGTGGGGAGAGGCTTACGGTGACTCTGCCGATTTTACGGCTATTGCTTGGCCTACGAGTTCACCGGGAGGCCCGTGACTTGGAGAGACCATATTACCGCCGAGGAGTTTCGGGCTTTGGTTGGATTTGAGCTGATTCCCAAGGGGCCGGGGATGGAGACACGGAATGTCGAGGTGGCGATTCGAGACTAGCATGCGGAATTTTCTTGCTAATGATGTGGCCCTTGCCAGGCTAGAGCATTCATATGGTTGATGCTATCGAGTCACCATTTTGCTAATGCAGGACACCGGCCATGACTTGCCTCCTCGACTCTCTGGAGGATGTGGATGGGATAGGGACGGTCTCTTGGGGAGAGGCCGGATTGGCGGAGTTGTACTTCTCGTTGGACATGTACGGTCGGAACAAAGTTTGCTTCCATGGGGCTTCTCATTTGCCCTTGAGGTAGTCTCCTTTTTTTCTTTTCTCTTTTCTGTCTTGAGACTTTTATAAGAGAGAAAATGACCTTTTGATGTTTTGAACATGCGGGCTGGTTTTGTGAGGTGATCGGGTTCTTCCCTTGGAACCGGCAGAGTGATGTCACCATCTTCCCTGCTATGGTTATTTGGAGGGGAGATGCGAGAGATAAGTTCACGGGAAAGACCCGGATTACCTTCGATTACAAAATGGTGAGGCCGGTCATCAACGAGGATGGGCACGATGGAGTGGACTTCTACCCCAGGGCGAGTATCCAGAGATTTTCTTTGGGAGATGCCATCGAGGTGACGAGGCGAGAGGAGGTGGCTCACGGGGCTGACATGTGATGTCATTTACTTGGGGGACCGCTTCTCGAGGCAAAGATGGCCATGTCCCTCCATTGGACGCCATTACTCCTCGGGATCCTCCGGCACGGATGCTTTGCGGCCCGGGGACCGGCCGGCGGATGAGATTGCTAGGTACCGAGCGGGCGTAGGCTGCGGAGGAGTATTTTGATATGGTACCCCCTACGCCGTGTTTGTGGAACGGCGCTCGAGGACGCCACGAAGCTAGTGAAGGCGGCGGTCACTCGAGGGATATGGGGAGGATGAGCCTCTTGACCCGCCGATCCCTCACCGCGCATCTGTCCTATGTGATCCATGGAGTGCCAAGGAGGATGAGGATACTGTCCCCGATGCTAGGGAGCCCCAGTACACCTTGCACGCCCGATAGAACTGTAAGTGTACTCTTAGGGTCTTATTCCCTTTTTAGCTTTGATTTTACGCTTTTGCAATTTTACGAGATTTTCGAGATTTTTCTCTTCTTTTTCTCGGAGTTCCGGCTCGCACTTACGATAGGCTGGTTAGGCGAGAATAGGGGCTGGAAGGACATGTGCCGGTCTCTTCGAGGAAGGCGCTGCGCTTGAAGGCGGCGGCGGATGCACAGGAGCACAGGCGCAAGAGACGGCACGTCGGGGGGCACGGCGTCTTCCTCATCGGCCTCGGAGTACTCTTCCGGTGCCATGCCTCGGGGCGGGGACCCAACGCTGACATTCTGGAGCAGTGGCCGAGTACGGGCACGATAATGTCCATCTGTCTGACTTGAGCGACCGGGAGGACTTGATGAGGGAGGCTAGCATTTATGAACTGAGTAGCGATGAAGATGAAGAAGAATCGGAGGCCTAGGAGGTCTCTAGAATAGATTTGGAACAAAAACAAACAATTTACAATTTTTATGCACAACTTGTTTATTTTTTGCTTTATTTGGGCGCCGATGGGGCGAAAACATTGTATTTACATTTTATTTGCTTTTCTAATTCATGCTTTTTCAATTTGCATATTATACGAGCCTTGGGGCGACTTTTTTTGCTTGGAATTGGAAATTTGAACCTGGGCCAAAATGATTTATAATGGTGTATAAATGCTTGAATGGCTTCGGATATGTTTACGTACGAGGTTTTGGTTGAAAAAGTGGGGTGAAAACTCCCTTGGGCAGCAACTTTGGTTCTTTGCAGAATTTTTCTGCAGAGGGCTAATGTAGCCGTGCGGCATGGCCTTGAGGGCAAATGAAGCCGTGCGGCTAACGATTCTGTCGAGCTGGTTATTTTGAATAAAAGCAAGGCTTGGCCATTTCATTTCATTTTCACTCTAGACTTGTCCCAATTGTTCCCGAGCATATTTTTGGACCGAAAAGCACCATCTTTGAACACTTTGCGATGGAGAAGCCCGTCGGATTGCAAAGGGGAAGCGAGACCATTTTCTATCCGGTCTTCAATCTTGGGCGAGACATAACTTCCAAAATCACAAGGGAACTGCTTGATTCTTCCTTCAAGATCAAGTCTTTATGGCATTTGAGGGATCTCCCGCCCGATTGGGATACGGTTGAGAGCCGCAGCAAAGTTACAGGACGTCAGGAGACATGTTTATCTTGCTTTTCTTACAACGAAATCGTCCCAACGCACGAAGACTTGAGCCTTGATTGGGGGTCCCGAGGCGAGGCTATATCTATTCCGCTGATCGGAGACGTGCGGTGACGGTAAAGCTTGCATCTTTTACAGATTCCTTTGGGAGAGGTGAGAGGATGATGGTAGCACCGGATAGGATTGACCTTTACGATATCCGGGCGGGTTTGGGTCTCCGGATATGGCTGCGACCACGGTGGCTATGGATGCTTTCATTCTCTGCGTATTCTCTCGTTTTGTTCACCGCCGAGTCCGCGGGATGCGTCATAGTGGTCTCTTGGACATGGTCGAGACTGCGGAGTGGTAAGGATATTGTCCCGCCGGTTTTGGGAGAGACATTTCATGGGATTGATAGGATGGCTCGGGAGACCGTTTCATGAGGTCAGAGTCCGGCTATGTTGACTCTGTGGCTGCGGGAGAGGCTCGGGGCTTTGCACAGGGCTTTGCCGACTCGGTGCCACTTGGGTGATTTCTCGGAGAGGTGCACCTGGCGGCGAGGAACGGGGTAGGCTGGGGCTGATGATGGCTAGGTTATCCACCTCGGACATCCGTTGGTGGATACCACACTGGAGGTTGCGGACCGGGAGGGTATTTCAGAGTCTTATGCTTTGTGAGGGTTCCAGGATTCTGGCTGGTCGTCCTTCTACATACCTGCTTGGTATCCGAGGCGGTTTGGGGCTTTACACGAGCCATTGAGTGATTGGGAGGGCATCCGGACCATGGAGGTGGTGTCATTGGATATGAGAGATCCGGCCCGGCTTCTCTTTCTTCTCGAGGGCTTGGACACATCTGCTTTCCCACCAGGGCTATCTTCGGGGAGCGGGAAGAGCACCATCTTGACCACTTTGTCTACTTGGGTAGTACGAGAGGGAGATGGGAGCGACTCGTGCTATCTTGGAGGATAGACGTCGAGCTTTATTGGGAGCTAAGCGCGTGACTCGAGTAGGACTACGAGGGAGACCGAGGCTAAGGCGAGTTGCCATAACCAATCGTGTGACTTGGTCAGAGATATGGAGGCTCGGTACAAGAGATTGTCCGAGGTCGCTCCTTTGACTGAGGCTCAGAGGGAGGAGGTGCGGACTCGTGCTCGTATAGAGAGAGCACTCATTGACACGGGGTTGGTAGAGGCTCCAGTGAGGATACCAGAGGTCGGGATGAGGGATACCGACATTATTGAGAAGAAAAGGAAGAGGACTCGACGAGGCCGAGGAAAAGGGAAGAAGACTGAAGAAGACTCAGCGAATGACGACTGACAAGTCTTTTCTCAAGATCCTCTTATTGCCATTTGCAAACACATTAGTTTATTTAGGCATTTTGTTGTATTTTAGATCTTTTTAGCAGGTTAGCAGAGTTAAGAGGTAGACCGTGCTTGAACTCATCAAGAAGTTTTTAACTTGTAATGAACAAGAAATATTATTTTTTAAAAATTAATCAAGACACATTTCATGGAAATTCAAATGTCTTTATTGATTGGGACCCGTTTTATGAAAACTGAAATACCCTTTATTATTTAGGACGTACTTCATGAAAGCTTAATCGTCCTTTTTATTACTTAGGACGCATTTCATGGAAACTTAATCGTCCTTTTTATTATTTAGACCGAACCATGTATGGCTGCCTACGTTCCCCTTTTACAAGAAAGGCTAAGGGGCTCAGGTCTTCGTAGTTCATTCTGGTGAACCAATTTTTTATGTGCAGCCCTGTCTTTTGCCTAGACCGCCCTTTTTGGGGTTTTCAGCCTAGCTGGGCATTACTCTTTTTGCACTAAGATTTTTTTCTTTTTTTTTTCTTCTTTTTTTTTTTATATATGTGCAGCCCTGTCTTTTGCCTAGACCGCCCTTTTTGGGGTTTTCACTTAGCCGGGTATTACTCTTTTTGCACTTTTTTTTTTTTTTTAGACATAGTATCTTCGGAGTTTATCACCATTGACCGGGTGGACAAAGGGATTGCCATCCAAGTCTGCAAGCTTCATTGCTCCTCCCGACGCATCTTCTCGCACCACATAAGGGCCGATCCAGACGGGTTCCCATTTTCCTGTGGGGTTGTCTCTGGTAGGGGGCTTTACTTTCGGCACTAAGTCGCCCTCTTTGATATCTCTGGCCTTGACCTTTTTATCAAACGCTCTCGCCATTCGCCTCTGGTAGGCTCGGGTGTGTTCCATGGCTTTTAGCCTTCTCTCGTCAAGCAGGGCTAACTCATCATGCCGGCTGCGCAACCATTCCACTTCATTGACACTGTTTTCCAGGAGGACCCTTAATGACGGGATTTCCAACTCCACTGGTAACACTGCTTCCATCCCGTAAGTTAGGGCAAAAGTGTTGGTGTTATGCCCTAGGCCTATGATTGATAGACTTATGTGTTGACATTATTTATTATTATATGAGATGTTTATTATTTGATTATTATATGTTTTGTATATTTGTTTATAATAATCTCTGTCCCTAATTATTAAGAGAATAAATTAGTATAATTGTCAATGGATAATCATGTGATGATTATATGCATAAGAGATGCACATTGAAATTATGGGTACTTGTTAGAGAACAAGTGACTGGACATGACCCGCATGAGATTTATGTAATGGTCAAAAGTCATACTTAAATCTCATACGGTTACTTCATTTATTTCCTAGACCTGAGACTATCATAACCTTACATATGATGAAAGCCATGTTTGATTTTAGTCAAACGATATCTTAACACGATATCTATAAAGGCTATCATTGGCATGATCGGATTCATGATGGGAAGGATGATAAGTCAAGAAGGAGTTTGTCCCTCTAAGAGAGATGTTATGCTTGGGCCCCTCGATGAGTGATAATGATGAAAGTGTATGGCCGTACCCCAATATGATTGGAATTATCATTATACTCAAGAATCGAGAAAGCATTGAACAATAAACAAGTCGACATGGACCATGACTTGTGTTCAATATAACATCGTGAGACAAAAAGGGATAAATGGAAGTACACCGTTGGAAACGTGAACTCTTACGTTGCATCATTTGGGTAGACATAATGGCTTGCTAGAGTCCGCTTATGTCTTATGAGGTTCGATATGATCGATCTCATTGCCAACATGATGTAATCCTATTGGGTCACACACAACTAGAATGAATTGGTTGAACCGGAGGAAGAATGATTGAGAGACACGACCGGCTACTTATGTCACGCGACATATCAAGCCAACGGCTTGATATACCGCGCGACATAATAGGCCAATACGCTGTGATGATTGACAACTGTCTCTCCTAATTTGATTAGAAGAGGTATTTACACTATTTGTAGTATAAATACAGGGTTCCGTCGACCTAAAAGTCTAGCCGAAATTTTAAAGCAAAATTCACAATCAAATTCTCTCAATAATCTTCAAGGTTTAGATCTAGCAATCGACAAGAAATTGTTCTTGGATTCATTCGAAGGTGTGGATACCAAAAGAGGGTCTTCGCTCGTTCATCGATCAAGACCTAGAGTTCAAGCAAGTTGAAGAACGAAGTTTGTGATTCAATATCACATAATCAAATCGTTCGATAGCTCAAGACCGGAAAGCGTTTCAAGGTTGGTTTAATTCTATTTCATTGGTATTCAAATTAATTGTATAGAACGGATCCTAGGGCTTCTTGGGTTTTATGTTTTTAATGCTTAATTCCGCTGCGCATGGACCCGTAAAACCCAACAAAGGGTATCGAGCCCCGTTCGTATGATTAAGTTTGAATTAACATGCTAGGTTTAAGATATAAATTGTTTATATGCTTATTGCATGTTTTGTATGTGATAGAATTTTAATTGTTTATGTGAAACAATGTGAAAATCGTTTTCAATTTATGCCGAATTAAATCAGAAAAGGCTGTTTTATGTGATTTAATTGGCCGTAATCTGTATTGGTTCGAATCTGGAAATCTCAGAACACTGGGCCGCCTATGTCGTGCGACATATCGAGCCATGTGGAATTAGTTATCTCGGCATGTTAGGTCGCGCGACATATTAAGCCTATGGCCGATGTTGTCACGCGACATAACAAGCCAAAACCGGCGTAACTGCTTGTTCAAATTTTCTGCTATTCTATGATTGTGTTTACAATCTGATATGTTAATATGAAAAATCTGGATGTTATAAAAATTGAGTTTATAAGTCCGTGATAGATTGATTCAATGATATACATGATTAATTGATTAAAATATGATTTTAATAATTATTGCAATGTGTATGAAAAACTGGATGTTATAAAATTGAGTTTATAAGTCCATGCTAGATTGATTCATTGTTTATGCATGCTTAATTAATTTAAATGTGTTTTATTAATTGTTGCGATGCATGAATTATTTGTTCTTAATTGTTAAGAATTATTAAATTAGATGTTTAGTTGAAACATGATATTTAGTTTCCTAATATGTTTAGATTTAGACATTGTAAATTTTGGATCTTATGATTGTTTATGGAAACAAGTCATAAATACGCGAAATTTAAAAGGAAACTGATTGTTTATAAAAAGGTAAGGATTATGTTGCCTAATCAGAGTTGATTTCTAATTATGCATGTCTAGAGAGTTCTCGTCTAAGGAAGAGTTGGTACTTAAGAAGTCCTTGCGGCTCACCTATCTTCCCGGGAACTTACCTGGTGCATGATTTTGACTATCTTTCGATGTGCTTATAATCTACCTTTAAAGAACCTTCATTTAACTTTTAAGTTCTTTATGCCAATTCATGATTAAAAACACTTGAGACCATTCGGATAGTTTTGGGTGGGCTTGCCATAGCAAGGTGCTTTGATTCTATTCGAATGCGAGCAAGATGAGGAAATGGTGGTTCCTATACGTTTTAAAGTGAATGAACTTAATTGGGTTATCAAAATGGTTTTGGACCCAAGGCATAAGATGAGATTAAAATATGCCTAGACATATGATGTCTTGAATTGATCTCATAAAAGATCTAAGAGTCATATATGTGATATGATTGATGTTTTCTACCTAATTAATTTAATTTTGAGCGGTTTGCCATAGCAAACTTGAAATTGAATTAAAGTTGGATCTTAGCCCATTAAATGTATATTATGCTTATTTGCATTTGAAGGTGTATAATTTAGTGGGAGCATTTATTTAAATGCACTATACTTCTCATATGATATGTTTACTTATATGTGTTCATATTTTATGTATATCTTTTTGTAGAATAAATGGCATCAAACAATAATCACTTTTCACTCGCGATCCGTCCTTGAGAAGGAAAAGTTGGAAGAGAATGGTACAAACTATATGGATTGGATCCGTAGTTTGAGAATTGTTCTCAAACAAGAGGAGAAACCGTACGTTCTCACCGAACCTATTCCACCCGAACCTGCCGCCAATGCCGCTAGGGCAATAAGGGAACAATATCTCGAAGCACAAGCGTGACTCTACTGCATGTTAGTTGCCTTATGATCTCCGCCATGTGCAAGAGTCTTCGAAGAATCTTGAGCACTGGGGACAATCGACTTAAACAATCGGCCGATGGAAATGTTCCAAATTCAAGCTAGGCAAGAAAGGTACAACACAAGCCAGATCCTCGACCTCATGCAAGATGAGTGAAGGACAAGCCGTTGGTCCCATGCCTCAAGCTAAAGGGCCACATTGAGCATCTTGAAAGGCTCGGTTTTCCAATTAGCCAAGAGTTGGCTACCGACATAATACTGAATTCATTACCTAAAAGTTTTAGTCATTTCATAATGCACTATAACATGGGTGGAATGAATAGAAACCTTTCCGAGTTAGTTCAAATGTTGACTACTCAAGGAAACCAAGATTGTCGAGAAGAAGACCGATCAAGTGCTAATGGTTAACAAGGGGAAAGGGTTCAAGGGCAAAGGAAAAGCAAAGGTTGCTAATCCTAAGGCAAAGGTTGCCAAGCCTAAAGAGGCATCCAAGCCTAAAGAGGCTAAGCCTAAGTCCCAAGAGGACGCACCGCTTCCATTGCAAATGAGATTGGACATTGGAGGAGAAATTGCGCAAAATACAAGGAAGCACCGAAGAAGAGCAAAGGAGTTGCTTCAACTTCAGTGTATCTTTGTTATAGATATATTCCTATCTACTTCTAGTTCTTGGGTATTGGATACCGGATGTGGAACTCACATTTGTTTAAATGTGCAGGTCTAAAGAAACGTAGGATGCTTAAGGAAGGTGAAGTGGACCTACGTGTGGGGAATGGAGCAAGAGTTGCCGCATTAGCCGTAGGAACTTATGAAGTTACTTTACCTAGTGGACTAATACTTGTTTTGAACAATTGTTATTACGTTCCAAACTTTAAGTAGGAATATTATTTCGATTTCATGTTTGGATAATGAAGGTTTTAATTTTCTTATATGTGATAAGAAATTTTCTATTTACAAGAGTGATATGCATTATTGTATCTGTTTCATTCAATGGCCTTTATATTCTTGATGTTGAAAATCGCGATAATGATGTCTATAACATTAACAAGAAATCTAAACCCAATGATGTAAAACCACACTTACTTATGGCATTGTCGTCTTGGCCATATAAACGAGAAACGCATTTCTAAACTCCACAAAGATGGATTTTTGGACTCACATGATTATGAATCATATGAGACATGCGAATCTTGTTTACTTGGCAAGATGACCAAGGACCCATTTACCAAAACCGGTGAAAGGGCGGGCGACTTATTAGGACTCATACATACCGATGTATGTGGGCCTATGAGTAGCGATGCTAGGGGTGGATTTCGGTACTTCATAACATTCACTGATGATTATAGTAGATTTGGATATGTTTATCTAATGAAACATAAGAGTGAATCGTTTGAGATATTTCGAATATTTCAAAATGAGGTGCAAAATCAACTTGGCAAAACTATTAAGGTACTTCGATCCGATCGAGGTGGTGAATATTTGAGCCAAGAATTTGACAAATATCTTAAGAGTTGTGGAATCGCTTTCGAACTCTCTCCACCCTAACACCACAATGGAATGGTGTGTCTGAAAGGAGGAATAGAACTTTGTTGGACATGGTTCGTTCTATGATGAGTCAAGTTGAGCTTCCTTTATCCTTTTGGGGACATGCACTAGAAACTGCTGCTTTCACCATAAACAGAGTTCCTACCAAATCGGTTCAAAAGACCCCATATGAGATGTGGCATGGAAGAAAACCTAGTTTGTCCTTCATGAAGATTTGGGGTTGTGATGCATATGTCAAGAAGTTAACTTCTGACAAGCTAGCACCTAAATCTGATAAATGTGTTTTTGTGGGATATCCTAAGGAAACCAAAGGATACTATTTCTACAACCGAAACGAGAACAAAGTGTTTGTTGCTCGAAATGGTACTTTCTTAGAAAAGGAGTTTCTTCGCAAAGGAACCACGGGAGTAAAATAGATCTCGAAGAAGTTCGAGAACCCGAAAACAACATTGAACCAATGGTAGAAACTGAACCAAGTTCACAAACCGTTGTGGAACCGGTTCAAGATGCACAAGTTCCTCGCCGAAGTGGTAGATCACGATCCGAACCCGAGAGATATGGATTTCTCGTTACGGAAAGTGATGAAGTGGAGTTAATCGAAAATGATGAACCCACTTGCTATCAAGAAGCGATGTCCGCTCCGGATTCGGAAAATGGCAAGAAGCCATGAAGTCCGAATTACAATCCATGGCCGATAATCAAGTTTGGAACTTGATTGATCCACCCGAAGGTGTAAAAACCATAGGGTGCAAATGGGTTTTCAAGAAGAAGACCGACATGGATGGGAAGGTGCACACCTATAAGGCTAGGCTAGTAGCTAAGGGATATAGGCGCATTCATGGCATAGACTATGATGAAACCTTTTCGCCCGTAGCTATGCTTAAGTCTATTAGAATTTTACTTGCCATAGCCGCATATTATGACTATGAGATATGGCAGATGGATGTCAAAACTTTCCTTAATGGGAAGTTACTTGAGGATGTATACATGATACAACCCGAAGGTTTTGTCACCCGTAAAATTCTAACAAGGTGTGTAAGTTGCGTAAATCTATTTATGGATTGAAGCAAGCTTCAAGGAGTTGGAATCTACGTTTTGATGAAGCAATCAAAAAGTTTGGTTTTATCAAGAACGAAGATTGAACCTTGTGTATACAAGAAAATTAGTGGGAGCGTAGCACTATTTTTAGTGTTGTATGTCGACGATATCTTACTCATTGGAAATGACGTTCCCGCACTAGAGACCGTCAAGTCTTGGTTGGGAAAGTGCTTTTCAATGAAAGATATGGGCGAAGCCGCATATATCCTTGGTATCAAGATCTATAGAGATAGATCCAAGAGGATGATTGGTTTAAGTCAAAGTACTTACATTGACAAAGTCCTTAGAAGATTCCAAATGGAAAATTCTAAAAGAGGGAATTTGCCAATGTTGCATGGTATATCTCTTAGCAAGAATCAATGTCCAAAGACTAATGATGAGCGAAAGAGAATGAATGGTATTCCATATGCTTCGGCAATTGGGTCTATCATGTATGCTATGTTATGTACTAGACCCGATGTCTCGTGTGCTCTAAGCATGACGAGTAGGTACCAATCCGATCCCGTGAACCACATTGGATAGCAAGCCAAGAATATCCTTAAGTACTTACGAAGAACTAAGGATGCATTCTTGGTCTTTGGAGGAATGGAAGAAGATCTTGTAGTCAAAGGCTACACAGATGCTAGCTTCCAAACCGACAAAGATGATTTTAGATCGCAGCCTGGATTTTTGTTTATGCTTAATGGAGGCACCGTGAGTTGGAAAAGTTCCAAGCAAAGTACCGTCGCCGATTCTACAACCGAAGCCGAGTACATAGCGGCATCCGATGCGCCTAAGGAAGCGCTTTGGATCAAGAAGTTCATTAGTGATTTGGAAGTCGTTCCAAGCATCGTAGATCCTATTGAACTTTACCGTGATAACAATGGTGCCATTGCACAAGCAAAGGAACCAAGATCACACCGTAGATCCAAACACATACTTCGACGTTTCCACATTATCCGTGAGATATGTGAAAGGGAAGACGTTAAGATATGCAGAGTAGACATCGATGACAACGTGGCGGACCCACTAACTAAGGCTCTCTCACAAGCTAAACATGATGGTCATGTTAGGTCCATGGGTATTCGATACATGGTAGATTGGGCCTAGTGCAAGTGGGAGATCTGTTGGTGTTATGCCCTACGCCTATGATTGATAGACTTATGTGTTGACATTATTTATTATTATATGAGATGTTTATTATTTGATTATTATATGTTTTGTATATTTGTTTATAATAATCTCGTCCCTAATTATTAAGAGAATAAATTAGTATAATTGTCAATGGATAATCATGTGATGATTATATGCATAAGAGATGCACATTGAAATTATGGGTACTTGTTAGAGAACAAGTGATCGGACATGACCCGCATGAGATTTATGTAATGGTCAAAAGTCATACTTAAATCTCATACGGTTACTTCATTTATTTCCTAGACTCGAGACTATCATAACCTTACATATGATGAAAGCCATGTTTGATTTTAGTCAAACGATATCTTAACACGATATCTATAAAGGCTATCATTGGCATGATCGGATTCATGATGGGAAGGATGATAAGTCAAGAAGGAGTTTGTCCCTCGGAAGAGAGATGTTATGCTTGGGCCCTCGATGAGTGATAATGATGAAAGTGTATGGCCGTACCCCAATATGATTGGAATTATCATTATACTCAAGAATCGAGAAAGCATTGAACAATAAACAAGTCGACATGGACCATGACTTGTGTTCAATATAACATCGTGAGACAAAAAGGGATAAATGGAAGTACACCGTTGGAAACGTGAACTCTTACGTTGCATCATTTGGGTAGACATAATGGCTTGCTAGAGTCCGCTTATGTCTTATGAGGTTCGATATGATCGATCTCATTGCCAACATGATGTAATCCTATTGGGTCACACACAACTAGAATGAATTGGTTCAACCTGAGGAAGAATGATTGAGAGACACAGAACCGGAAGTTACTTATGTCACGCGACATATCAAGCCAACGGCTTGATATACCGCGCGACATAATAGGCCAATACGCCAGTATTGATGCACTGCCTCTCCTAATTTGATTAGAAGAGGTATTTACACTATTTGTAGTATAAATACAGGGGTTCTGTCGCACCTAAAAGTCTAGCCGAAATTTTAAAGCAAAATTCACAATCAAATTCTCTCAATATTCTTCAAGGTTTAGATCTAGCAATCGACAAGAAATTGTTCTTGGATTCATTCGAAGGTGTGGATACCAAAAGAGGGTCTTCGCTCGTTCATCGATCAAGACCTAGAGTTCAAGCAAGTTGAAGAACGAAGTTTGTGATTCAATATCACATAATCAAATCGTTCGATAGCTCAAGACCGGAAAGCGTTTCAAGGTTGGTTTAATTCTATTTCATTGGTATTCAAATTAATTGTATAGAACGGATCCTAGGGCTTCTTGGGTTTTATGTTTTTAATGCTTAATTCCGCTGCGCATGGACCCGTAAAACCCAACAAAAAGGAGTTTCTCCTGTGGCTGTTCTGACAGACGTTCTGTAGCCCCAGAGTGCTAGGTGCAGCTTTTCGGGCCAATCACGACCACGGGTGGCCATCTTCCGGATGATCCGCTCGAGTGTCTTATTAGCAGCTTCCACGGCTCCATTGGTTTGAGGTCTGTACGGGGACGACTTGTGGCGAGTAACTCGACCTGACGACAGCTAGCCTATCGCAGCCTCCTTCGAAGTGTGACCCATTATCGAAATGATCTCGTTGGGCACCCCATATCTGCACATTATGTTTTCTTTGATGAACTGGGCCACTTTTCTGGAAGTGAGGACCTTGTAGGACTTGGCCTCTACCCACTTTGTGAAGTAGTCAATGGCTACCAACACGAACTCGTGCCCATTGCTTCCTGCCGGGGATATTTTCCCTATCACGTCAATGCCCCAAGTTGCAAACGGCCAAAGAGTCGTCATGCGCATGTGTCATGAGGTGGGAGATGGTTGAGGTTGGCAAACCGCCGGCATTTGTCGCAGTTCGGACGTGTTGCCAACGCAGCTGTTTCCATGGAGATCCAGAGTAACCCATTCTCGAGGATCACTTGCATCGTGGCTCGCATTCATGTGAGGACCGCAGGGACCATCAAAGGACTTCTGGCCATCAACTCTCCGGCTCTTTCTTGAGTGACACATAAGAGGAGTGGTCCTTGATACCGCTTCTTGTATAGGTTGCCTCCTAGAATGACATAATGAGAAGCCAACCTTTTCGTGGCTTGTAAGCTCTTGGCTCGATACCTTCTTTCGTCTACCTTCTTTGTCTCGAAAGCCGACTCTCCGTCTTTGAGGAATTGGTAAACTGATTGTACCAAGGTTCCTTTATAGGCTCGGGTCCCAGTCCACTTCACAAATGCAAAGCCGGGGCTTCTCTTCTACCCACTCAAGGGCTTTATGGCTTTTCCCTGGGGATCTCTACCAATGAGGCTAGAGTAGCTAGGGCATCTCGCGAACTGTTCTTTTCCCTCGGCAAGTAGTGGAAAGTCACTTCTGCAACCGTCCAAATAACTCCTCCATATGAGCATGATACCGTTGTAGATTAGGGTCCACAGCCTTCCACTTGTTGGAGACTTGGTTGATGATCGTACGAGTCTCCGTAAACTTCGAGCTCCTTGACATTTCTTTCTAAGGCAGCCTCTCCAAACCAAGAATGCAGCTTCATACTCGGCGGCATTGTTCGTGGCAGAAAGTTCAACTTGAGGGCTATGGGGGTATGCTCATCTTTCGGATCGACCAATAGCATTCCTACACCGTTTCCTCTTTTGTTAGCGGCTCCGTCAAAGAACAATTGCCATCTATTTTCAGCTCAACCGCAAAGATCCCTTCATCTGAAATTGGGGTTCGTGCCCTCTCGTCTTCATTATCGGGGAAATTCGCCAGTGATCCGACAATGCTTGACCCTTGATGGCCTTTCTCGGTCACATAGTTGATGTCGTATTCGCCAAGAAGAAGGACCACTTCGCTAGACGCATCGAGAGGGAAGGCTTGTCAAAGATGTACTTGATGAGGTCCATTTTTGAGACCAAATTCACAGGGCGGGCTTGCATATAATGCTTCTGCCTTGCCGACTACACCTGCACTCGCCTCCCGCACAAGTCTTTTCACATGCCGAGTAATTGAGCTCACTCTCCCGTAGCTTCCTACCGACAAAGTAAATGGCATTTTCTACCCGAGAGTCTTTCTTCTCTCGAGCAAGCATAGCCCCAACTTCCGTGTTCCGCGATGGAGATAGAGCGTAAGAGGCTTCTGTCTATGCTGGGGCATAAGTACCGGGGATGTACTAAGTATGCTTTGATCTCGGTCAAAGGCATCTTGGCATTCTTCGGTCCATTCTGTGTCCACATTCTTCTTCATGAGCTTGAAGATGGGCTCGCACATAGTGGTCAACCGATTGACGAAACGGCCGATGTCCGCAATTTACCCACGAAGCTTTTGACTTCCGTCCGGGTTTGAGGTGGCCTCATATCCATGATGGCTTTGATCTTTCTGGGGTCAACTTCTATACCTCGCTCCGTGACCATGTACCCGAGCACTTTTCCCCTTGTCACTCCGAAGGTGCATTTGGCGTGGTTTAGTCTCATGGAATGCCGTCTCAGCCCTCTCAAAGAATTTTCGTAGGTCAACAAAGTGCCGCCCACCTTCTCCTTTGGAGTGGATTATCATGTCGTCTACGTAGACCTCAATCTCCTTGTGGATCATGTCATGAAAAAGTGCGGTCGTCGCCCTTCGTAAGTAGCCCCAAGATTCTTGAGCCCGAATGGCATTATCGTATAACAAGAGGTTCCCATGGTGTGGTGAAGGTCCGTCTTTTCTTGGTCTTCCTCGGCCATCTTGATCTCGGTCAGAGCCTCGCAAAACCATCAACGAAGGATTTGACTTCGTAGTTGGCGGGAGTCCACCAGGATGTCTATGTTTGCGTAGGGTAGTCGTCTTTGGGCCGGCCTTGTTCGATCTCGGAAATCCACACAAAGAAATAAGACCTTCCCATCGCCTTGGTTACGGCCACGATGTTGGACAACCATGTCGGGTATTCAATAACTCTGATGAATCCTACCCGCAAAAGAGCTTCTCAATTTCTTCTTTGACCTCGTAGAGACCATTCCGCTTGATCTTTCTTAGTTTTTGCTTTACCGGGCTTAGCATCCGGTGCTAGAGGGATTCTGTGCTCTACTATCAAACCTGTCTAGCCCCGGCATATCTTTGTATGACCATGAAAACACGTCGACGTATTCTCTCGAGCACTCAATCAATCTGTCCCTTTCAACCCCGGAAGAAGCTTCCAACTCGTGTCTCTTTAGGTTCCTCAATAGTACCCAAGTTCACACTTATCAAAATCTCCTCGGCAACTTGGGCCCGGTTTTCCTCTTTTTCCGAAACTCCGCTTAAAGATTTCTTTAATGTATTGTTCGTTTAGTGTGTTTACATCTTGTTCAAATGATTCATTATTAACTCGTTGTTAAGTTTTGAGTTAATTTATCATTTGTTAAGTTGGCAATAAGAGGATAATCGTAAAGATTTGTCATTTCATTCAAGATAAGGGAAAGATTGACATCGATTACATTTTTCATAATCCTCGTGCGTGAGGCCTTCTTGATGACTTCCGAGGACTCGGAATTCGAAGATTCCCGACTCAACCGAATAGACAACAGGTGTTTGACACGACCGGGCCGAGGAGGACGGGGTACCAATCCAAGCTCCGTGATCATTTGGCTGTCGATCTGGCTATCGGCCCCGAGAATGTCTCCCAATTCTTCAATGGCATTTCGTCTTAGTCACCAAAGTGCGAGGATCAAAATGACTTTCACCATCGTCTCCAATAACGGCAACTATCTCATTATCTCGAATCAAGTCGATCAAGTCTGGGATTTGTGCTTCTTCGTCAAACAACTCTTGCAAACCCCACTCGGCCGTCTTTACTGCCGGGCGCCTTCTATCCGGCCGATCTTTGGAAGAGCTAACTCAAAGGCGGAGAAGTCCATTGTCCCTGATGCCGACCTTTTGACACCGGCCGGATTTCCTTTGAAGACGTACTCATTCTCGAATCGGTAGTGGTAGCCCCTGCAAATCAAGGAACATTCTTCGAAGACGGGATTGGCCGGCTTTCCCCTAACTTTCTCAAGGTTCTCTAGAAGGGTTTTCTGAGGAGATCTCGCGATCACTTTCATCATATTGTGTCCCTCCTTTTATAAAGTAATGGGTCGAGACAGACCGTAAGGATGGAGCCGGACCCCTTCACCTTTCTTGCCTTTAGCTTTTCCCAAGCATCCCGAGAGTTCAGTTTGTACCCCAAGCCATATCTCGGTAGTCTGCTCCTTCACATCAATGATGGTGTTACGACCTTGAAGTCTTCTACCCAATCCAAGTCCCTAAGATAGCTCATTTTCGCATCATCCTCATGGCAGGAGGGATTTTATCGGAAGTAGTGGTGAGGTCAGTGCAACACACTTGTGCCTTGGAAGAAGCTACGGAGAATCCGGCCAATGCTAACCCTTCATCATCATGCTTGATCTCCAATATCGGGATGTCCCTGCTGGTTCCTTCTACTGTGACACTATCCCCATAAATGGTGGTGATAGTTCCATCACTCGACTGAAATTTGACGCACCGATGCAAAGTAGAGGCTACCCCGTTTATTCGGTGGATCCAAGGCCGTCCCAAAGTAGGCAAGTTAAATGAAATCGGAATGTCAATAACTTGAAAATCAACATCCATGACCTTTTTTCCGAACCACATCTTGAGAGTGGCGATCCCCAAAGCACGTCGTGCAATGGAGTCGTAGGCCTTAATAGTCTCGACTAGAAGGCTTTAAGTCCATTGGCTTCAAATCCAATAAATCCATCATCTTAGGCGGCAAGACATTCATTGCGGCCCCCGTCAACTAATACTCGTGGCAATCGACGCTCTTCTAAGCTGGGCTGTGATGTAAAGAGGTTCGTTGTGACTAGCCCCATACTTGGCAGGTCCAATTCAGTGAAGGTAATGATGTTTCCGTAGTGGATATTTCCAATCATTTGGACGACCTCATCTGGGGTGACATCTATGGGCACCATGGTCTTGGCCAAACTTTCTTCTAGTTTCAACTTATGAGGGTATGAGGAGGTTAACAGGGACCATAAGGAGATATTGGCTTGGGTACACTTCAACTGAGTTAGGACTGGATCCTCCTTATCAGAGTCAGGCTTTTCTGCTTCTGGCTTATAAGGTCTTTTATCTGTCTTTGGTTCCGAGACGGCATTCCTTTTGTCACCCTTAGGCTGCTCAATACTCATCTGTCCAGACCGAGTCATCACATAGACATTGGATTTTCCTTGGTCATTATTCCTACTGGAGGATTCTGTTAATTCTTTCAAAGTTAGAGGCGGATTCTTACTGGCGTATGGCCAATTCTGCTGATTGATCTGATTGACGGTGCTGTCGGAAGCATAGGCGGCTTCCCGAATCTGGTCCCAGGTTACCGGCTTTTTGACCTTTTCACATTCTCCGTTTAAAGCTTTCACAGTCTCATTCAAACTTTTCAAAGTCAGCATGCAACAAGAATTATCACTTCCGGAGTTTGGAGCTTGGCAAATGGCTTTCTCATCCGAACCTAGCAACTTCTTTAACAGAGTAGGATCACATTCCTCATCACTGTCAAGCATGTCTTTTCTTTCCCTGGGGGTCAACCTTTTGACGGCATTTTGGACATTGGCTAAACACTTTCTGAAATGGGAAATTCCATCATCAATAAGGATTTCTGCGGGGTCAAACCTCATGGCGGGTTCCTTTTCCTTACTGTCAGAGATATTTTCCGGGCTTTTTGGCTTCTGGGCTAACCACTCCTCTATTGTCCCTTCCGGCACTTCGACTGTGTCTTCATCGGTGTCACTACAGTAGCTCTCGTGGGAACTTTCGTCTTGGCTCTTATGACCAATGAGGGCAAAAGCAGGTCGGGATACTTGACGCCATATGAGGGGTATCTCAGACTCTTCCTCGGGCTTAGGGATTACCAGGAAGACATCATTATCATCGTAGGACATAAAGGGGACTGGGGTCGCCTCTAAACTCAGGACTCTTTCCAAGGCATCCATACATTCTTCTTCAGACCAAGTTTCAGGAGTGACTACTAACACTGTGATAGAGTCTACCCTTCCTGATGAGAGTTTGGCTTCGGCGACGCTTACATGTTCTAGATCGGTGGGAGGAGCCCACTTCCCTCTTTTGGCTAAAGCTTCGATCAAGTCTCTCCATTCACCTACCAAGTCCTTGTACGGAGTATTGAACTCTAGGATATAGGACTCATACACTACCTCATCCTTCTCCGAGCCTTTGCATAGGCTGCAGACACACTTTGAAGTGATTTCATCCCCTATTCCAGGTCTGTGGCTTTCTGCCTCATCTTGCCCTTCGGGTTTCACTTCCGTTGGCTCCAAGTCCATTCCTTCTACTGAACTGTCATCATCACTGTAAATCCACCCATTCCTATTCTCGTTCCCGACTGACTCTTCGCTGTAACTGTCTGAGAGGGAGGCAAATTCACAGGCGTTGACAAAATTGGAAAGGTCAAACTGGTACTGGGATTCCAAGGTAGGGAAATTTGGCTCTGGCTGAAAGGAGGAAAAGGGTCCCATGGAGGGATTCAGAGGAAGCGAGGGTGTCGGGACCCTAACAGCTTGGGGTATTGGAGGAGACTGAGAAAGGACAGTCTTTGGCAATGGGTTATATGAAGATGGGGGAGGGCATTGGTTATAGGCTAGCTCTTCTTCCCTGGTCATCTGGTTACCCAAACCAGCACTGTTTTCTGTCAAATCGGTCATTCTGACTCTCTGAACTGATGAAACTGAGGATTCTGGCGAACTGTCTGAGGATTCTGCGCTAACAAGTCGCTGACCCGGTGTTCTCACCCACTTCTTTCTCGCTGCGGGAAAGGGATAGGAAAGGTTTAGACTCGGGGTAGGTGTTTAGGCTGAAGGCTCAGGCAATATGCAAATTAGAATCTTCAAGTTTACTTAAAACAATGTCTTTTATTAATATCTATTTGGTTGGAAAAGGGGTTCTGCCCTTCTTTTTTCACAACTACTCTAGATCCTGGATCAGTGGGTTCCGTCACTACGTCTATAAGCCCCTCGTATTCCACCTGTATTTCGACCTCCCAGGGTGGACAGCCCCGGGCGAGGGTCCTATAGGGCACGCGGATCCCACCGAGAGTAAAGAACGCTCCTATCGGGTCTAGCGGGTCATAGGACCTTTCAACGCACGAGCGATGCGGATTATAGTCAAGGCAATACCGGGAAAGTCTCGTCTCTCTGCCTTGACGGATCTTTGGCAGAGTTTCGCTTGAGCGAATGACGGTTTTTGACTTTCGGTAATGTCCGAGAATATAATAGGCATGGGTCGGGCGGCAAAAGCCGGATGACACAGTGTCACATTGAACTTCGTTGCATACGCAGTGCGTGAGTCAGAATCGAAGTCAATGCCGGTCAAGATCTTGCCAATTTTTCCTTGTCGGAATTTTGGCAGAGCTTCGCTTGAGCGAAAGATCTTTTGATTTTTGGCAAAGACTTGGTCTTGACTCTTACGCATTTCGTGCGGGTCAAGGTCAATAGTCAATGTCGGAGTCAAGATCCCACCGATTTTTTTCCTTGTCGGAATTTCGGCAGAATTTCGCTTGAGCGAAAATCTTGGCTTCCGTTATGAGCTAAGGCTTGACCTTTACGTGGGTATGCAACTGGGCTATATGACACGGACTAGACCAAAAACCAACCAAAAGTCACGGTTTTTTGAAACGTGTGACACGGACTGTGCATTGGTCGACACTGGCTGCCATGGGGAGGTTGGGATGATTCCGTGCGCGCCCGGGAGCATCGTAAGGCTGTCCGTGACTGCAGCTGGAACCACCCTCGGGTTTGAAGGACGTGCGTGCAAAAGTGTACAGGATATATCAGGTGCGCGTAGTGTGCGGTCTCCTAAAAATGTTCCTTTTTGAGTTAAAACAGAGATTTTCATAAATGTGTTTTAAAGGAATGATTTTCGGGACGGGGGAAAATGCAACACATAAGCACGTAAATTTTCTGGGAAGCCCCAGTCAGTCATGGAGCTGAGTAGCCCCAAGCTGCTAGGACTTGCCAGATTAACCCTGATTTTTCCTGGTGGAATTGCCACTGAGGTCGTATGGTCAGAATCCTATGAGGATTAGCCGTACGACTGCATGGATCAATTTTCCAGGTTCCACTCCTTTTGCTATTTTTCGGGTTATTTCCCGTTTCAAAGTATGCACAGATTCCAAGATGCAAATGATGCAATGCATGGTAAAGAAAGCAAGCACGATTAATGAAATCGGCGATGGGAGTCTAACCCGCTCAAAGGGAAAAGCTTTTTGTATTTTTTTTTCAAAATTATTTTTTTTTCGAAAAAGGGATACTGGTACGTGGGATTGTTAAACCACCTTGTTATCCCAAGCCCCGGGTTAGGGAGCGATACAGGAAGGGTAAGTGGGGTCCACCTATATACCAAGTATCGACTTTTGTTTTGAAAATAAAGCTTTTCTCCTTTGGGATGATCCCCAGCGGAGTCGCCAAACTGTGAATGTGTGCCCCAAAATTTTTGTTTATTGGAATTCACGCGAGTTTGAAGACATCCGAGTTATTTGAAAAACGGAGTCGCCACGCCATTTTGATTACCTCAAAACTTTGAAAAAAAGGTTTTATGGGTTCGGAGGTTAAGTTACCCCTTGGGAAGAACGTTTGGCGTTCACCCAAAGTGCCTTGCCGGAGCAAGTCTCCCTAGATTTCATTAATCGTGTTTGCTTGCGTGCTTTCTTTGTGTGCATGTGTTTGAAAATAAGGGGGGGGAATGTCCCAAGTTATCTTCCGGACGTACAAACCATTTGTTGGTTGTCGCTCGGGATTCCTTGGAATTTATGTATTTGGGATTATGATCCCGTCCTCATCTTATGACTTATGATCATCGCATTTTTAAGCCTCGGGACCCTCGGGACTTGCGTGATCGAGAGAATGACTCTCTTTTGGGTCAAAGATGAGGTTCTTTAGGAAGGAATGTCCTTAGCCCATCAATCCTACGCTTTAAGACGGTCGAGCTCGTATAGAGGCTTCATACTCATTCTTAAGCGATAATTGGAGATATAGGGTTCAAGGTTATCCTTTTCCTAAAGAAATCATGAACCTTTAATGGAAGGAACGATGCAAAGATGAGAACTTTTACACCGGTCCCGTTCCAAGGTTAGGGAAAAGGGGAAATGCATGATAAAAATGACTCTTTAATGAAAAGATGACATTTTGGTTTTAGCAAATGATGCTTTTTGATTGAAAGAAATGATCTTTATGCAAATGATGCATAAAGATAGCATTTTTATGCAAATGATGCATTAGAAAAGGGGTTTTTGATGCAAAGGATGCATTTTTATTGAAAAAGATTTGATCTTTATATGCAAATGATGCATAAAGATAACATTTTTATTGGAAAATAGGGATTTTAGGTGCAAAGGATGCACCTTTATGAAAAAGACTACATTTTTATGACAAATGAGGTCTTAATGCATGCAAAAAAAGGGGAAGGGGATGATAAAGATGTGATCTTTAAGCTACCAAGTCCCAAGCAAGATATATGATGCAATGAGCAAGTATAAATCAATTAAAATGCAAGGTTCAGGGCGTGCGAGGTTACCAATGACTTCCTTTGCTTCTCGGGACGGAGCTAGGAGGAGAGGTCGATCTTTGGTCTTCAAGGAGGAGGGATGTAGCTTCTTGGCCTTCCTTCTTCTTCTTCTTGAATTCCCAGCAGTTTCTTCACGTATTTCAGAGTGTATTGTGTATTTTTCTCATATATTGTGTGTGTTGAAATGGGTAGAGGAGGGCTCTATTTATAGGCAGTCTGGATAAGGCTAATGAAGCCGTGCGGCTGCAGGCCCTTCGCAAATGAGGCCGTGCGGTCTTATCCATTATGACTCAGCATTCTAGAACCATGCAAGGTGGCATTATTCTAGAACCTTCTCCCTAATTAAGAAAAACGTGTTTTCTTAATTAGGAAGGCTCCCTACAGCCCTTATTTTAATTTGGGGCTGCTGGGACATTTCCGGAACACTAGGAAGGTCCAAGAATTACCGGGAAATTTACCGAAATGTCGGGAAAATTAACCGGAAGGCATGAGCCAGATTTGGGTACTTACACATCCGCGCGGATATGATCTGCAGCGTGCACTGTTCATTAATTACAACTTCAGGCTTTGGACACAAGGAATAAAATTCAAATTAAGCAACAGAAAATGTCCCAACCATTTCTATTTCGGGTTTTTGACCATTTCTTTTACTTTTTTGATTCTTTCTTTGGTTTATCTTTTTTTGGCAATCCCTAATCTACCCTTACTTGGTTAGAAATGTTAGTAATGTTAGAAATTGTTAGGAATGTTATAACTTTCGT
>JAFEMH010001661.1:0-85000 GCA_022495995.1 Adenophora triphylla var. japonica
AGCCGCTACACCAAAAAGAGGAATATTCCGTCCGGCTGCTCGGAACCCTGTGCAAAAACCTCCCCAAACCACCATTATACCAAACACTAACACCCTTGCCCAAAAAAAAACCAAGGCTCATGCAACACTGCATTCATACTGCATTGCATCCATAAAAGAAAAAAAATCCTAAATTATTACATTCCAAAAATAAAGGGAGTGTGCAAAAAAAAAAAGAAAAAAAATCAAATAAAAAAAGTAGGTAACAATAATCCTAAATTATTACATCAAAAAAAAAATGTGCATAAGCTGTACAAATCTCAATCATAAATCTCAAAATCTCAAAATCGTGGGGTAATCAATCGTAGTCCACTAGCGCCCGACGTCGGCCCGGTCCCTCTTGCGACTCGAGCCCGCCTCATCAGAGCCACGAATATCTCGGGCTCAATCGTCCTCGTCTCCGAGAGAAAAGAGGCTCGTCAGACCAACCGGCACGCTACGATAGGGCAAGCCGAGATCTGCGAAAAATCATATCCGAAGGTGAAGGCGTCGGATTCTGGACGACGAAGACGACCCACCATGCCGCCAAACGATGTCCCTGCCCGTGTGGATCCCCGAGAATGACGTGATCCGAAGGCACCGCGCGAGGATCAATGAGAGGAGACGAGAGGAGTCTCTCGAAGAAGTCTCTGAACGAATAGGGGAAGCCTCCCGCCTGACAGGCGCCGGCCGTGGTCGCCTCGCTCTAGCACGAGGAGCCCCCGCAGCGACCATCCTCCCCGATGAATCTCTTAGCTCAGATCACTTGCTTCGTCTGCCTTCTCGACGACCACCTCCGAAAACCGCACAAAAGCAAAAGCGTCGAAACGGATTGAAGCGAGAAATGATGACAGGAAAGAAAAGAAAAGACAAAAGTAAAAAAAAAAAAAGAAAGAGAAGCCATACCTTCATACCCGGACGAGGCCGGAAAGCTCGTGGAAGCCACTCAGGCTGAGGGATCTGCACCCTCAATCGGACCCCATCCTGGATATATGAAAAATCCGTCCGAGGGTACCGCGGGGATCCTAAGCCCTCTCTATCCAGAACCTCGGGGCATCCTCAGCCTCCTAAAAACAAATACGGGTACGGCTCAATCGCCACAAATGCCGAGAAGTGCCGGCCGGCTCGGTAATCATCCTGTGTCGCAGACCGTCACTCGGTGCATCATATCGGCGGGAGGCTCCACCGGTGTCCTCAAAGGCGGAGTTCACGCCATGCCGGCGCGTCACCCTCTCTCCCGGATAATAGGCATCGCGAGTCGGACCTCTCGTAATCCTCCGCCGCACAGCCCAAATCTCGGCGCCCTTCACTGCGCCACCTCGAAACGATCCTGTGGATAAAATATCATCCTCTCGTCCGTCTCACCCTCCGTCCAAAGGAAGGCAATCCGCGTATCTCAAGAGAGTCGTACGCCCCCACAGGTTATCTTCTCCCGGGCATGCTTGGACCAAGAGCGCATGGCCGGATACGCCCGACGTACTCCGCGGCATTGCCGCCACATCGTGACGTGGAAAAACTCCAACGCCCATACCTGCGAAAGGTAAAAATCCAATCAATCCAGTGCAAAAGAGAAGTGTGTGCTCAAGAAAAAAAAAAGGAAAGCAAAAAAGAGAGCTTATACCTCCAGGGCAAACTCAAAGCAGTACAAGGAGCTCACAGCCTTCCGGCTGTACCTGTCGAGAGCAAAGTAAAGCTACGCCGGCCCGAAGCTTCTCCCCGGAGACGTCTCCACCCATCTCCATGTCCTCCAAGGACCTCAAGCAAGGCAAAGATTGCCATCCCTCAAGCATGTCCAAAAAGGGTGCTCGAAAGGCAAACCATAAGAAGGCCCCGGCAACTGATCGGCGCCTATCCTCTCCTCCCCAGCCTCGTAGCTCACAATGGTCTCCACAATCTTCCCGTAGACCACCGCATACTCCATCCCCATCCCCTTTTTTGGGAATAGGGAAATCCCGTAAGAGCTCAGATTCCTCGCATCGTTGTAGCCATCCCGCCACTCAATGTCTTGCGGCCCATTGAAGGACAAACCCGTGATCGCAGCATAGTCAGAAGGCGTAACCGTGGCCTCGCCCCAAAAGAAGTGAAACGTATGGGTCGTATCCCACCAATGCTGCGCCAAAGCAAACATCAGGCCCTTGCTCTTAGGGAACTTGACCAATCCCCTAAAGCACTCAACAAACTCCCAAAGCCCGGTCTCAACAACAATCTGTCTCGGACTCGGCAAAGCTCCTCGGCCCGCATTCGGAAGCCGGTCCCACAAGTCAACTACGGACTCCACCGATCCTCGAGTCTTCATCTTGTTCAGCTGCTCCGTAACGTAGTTGTTTCCACCCTGCAATAAAACAAAAAAAAAAAAGAAAATGTCAAAAAAAAAATTGCATTTGCATTTGCACGAAAAAAAAAGGCATACATATGCATCATGAAATTTCAAAGAAAATTCGACAGCATAACAGCATACAATGAGCATAGCCCCATTTTTCTCGCACAAAAAAAAAAGAACAGTTTTCATACAAGGAGTCAACGGGAGCAAAAACTCCGTCCCATTTTCATAAAATAACATGCATTCAATCAACGGGAGGAAAAATCCGTCCCACTTTTCAAAAAAAAAAAATCAAAAATCATACATTCATATCATCATCTCATGTTGGCAAAATGCCAATTCTTTTCTCAAGCAAAATGCACATTTTGGAACACCAACAAATTCATTGCAACATGCATATCATCAAAAATCAATATTCAAATTTAAAAAAAAAAAAATCACAATTTTCATCCATAATTTTTGGATACAAAAAAAAATGGCGAAAATGCCAATTCTTCTTCTCAAACAAAATGCACATTTTGGGTTACTCATATACTCATAACATGCAAAGCATCAAAATCAAGATTCAAAGCCAAGAACATCAATCATTCGAATTTTCAAAAAAAAAAATTCAAAAATCACCCAAAATTCAATCTCAAGCAAGAAATCAACAAAGGGAATGAAAAGATTCGAAGTATACCGTTCGGAGACTCGGATCAGAAGCCCAATGTTGCCAAGCATCGGGGTAGGGCTCCTCCGCAATCGATTGCGAAAGAGTATAGTGCCTCCTCATCCGGACGAGTTCCAATCGTCTCTCCGCTACCGGGCCACGTCCTTGGCCTTGAAAAACACCTTCCCCGTGTTCCATTGCTTGAAAATCGAAGAAAATCGGAAGAATTTTGGAGTTCCTAGGCTATCAATGGCGGTTTTGAGCGATTTTCTCTCTCTCTCTCGTAATTTTCTGTAAAAACAGACTGGGGAAGAAGAAGGGGGCGGCCCCTCATTTAAAACCCTCTGAACACGCTCCTATCCGCGCGGATAGGATTGTCAGGGTCAAAATGACCCTTTTGCCCTTTAAAAATCTGGGACTCTGCAGTTCAGTCCCCAACTTGACAGAGTTAACCAAAGTTAACCAAAGTCAGCCCCTTGTCAAGAAAATTACCCCCGGCAGTCAAACGTAAGACCGATCTCCCCGAGAAAGATAACGAGATCCCGTATCTTTCATCAAAATCATCAAACGGCAGTCAAACGTAAGACCGATCTCCCCGAGAAAGATAACGAGATCCCGTATCTTTCATCAAAATCATCAAACGGCAGTCAAACGTAAGACCGATTTTCCCCGAGAAAGATAACGAGATCCCGTATCTTTCATCAAAATCATCAAACGGCAGTCAAACGTAAGACCGATTTCCCCGAGAAAGATAACGAGATCCCGTATCTTTCATCAAAATCTTCCCCGGCAGTCAAACGTAAGACCGATTTCCCAGACGAATACGCCATATTTTCCCCAGCAAAGGCTAACAAAATCCCCAGCAAAGTTAACGGAATCCCAAAAGCCAACGAAATCTCGAGAAGATCTCGAACTACGAAAGGGCTTGATTCCCCGCTAGGGATACGTAGGTAGCCTATCATTAGGTCCAGCCCCCCGACCAAAACGGTCACCCTCTCCTTCGGCAGCAGACAAAGTCCACCGAAAGGCCATTTCACAATCAAGATTCGAGGCGCCTAAAACGCCATTTCAAATCAAGGTCCGAGGCACCTAAAAAGCCATCATCTCCAAGGTTCGAGGCACCTAAAACGCCATCATCAAGGTCCGAGGCACCTAAAACGCCATCTCCAAGGTTCGAGGCACCTAAAACGCCATCTCCAAGGTCCGAGGCACCTAAAACGCCATCTCCAAGGTTCGAGGCACCTAAGACGCTATCACTAGGAAAGCGATAAATCGCAATCATCCCCAGCAGAGCGGATAGCCATCAGACCGAAAATGGTCATTCCTATCCCCAGCAGAGCGGATAGCCATCAGACCGAAAATGGTCATTCTTATCCCCAGCAGAGCGGATAGCCATCAGATCGAAAATGGTCACCCTATCCCAGCGAGAGCGGATAGCCATCGAGCCGAAAATGGTCATCTCTTATCCCCAGCAGAGTTTCTCTCCAGCAACCGATTGCAGAACTCGCTCATCAGGTTCGAGGCACCTAAAACGCCATCATCTCCAGGGTCAAAGACCCGAACTACGACTGGCTTGATTCCCATTCGGGATACGTAGGTAGCCTATTAAATAGGTTCAGCCACCCGATCACTCGATCATCCCGCCAAATATGGAGCCTTACTCTTATCGACGACCCCACTTCCTTCGAAAGCGCCGTCGCCGAGGGGCTACTGTAAGTGCTCCAATTTGAGCTTGTTAGTATTTTCGTTAGAAAATTAACGAAAGTTATAACATTCCTAACAATTACTAACAATCCTAACATTTCTAACAAAGTGAGGGCAAAATGGGCATTGTTATTTAAGGATAAACCAAGGAAAAGAATCAAAAAAGTGAAAGAAATGGTCAAAAACCAAATATAGAAATGGCTGGAACATAATCTGGTTGTTTAATTTGAATTTTAAAAAAGATTATTCCTTGTGTCCAAAGCCTGGAGCAGCATTTAATGAACAGTGCACGCTGAAGGATCCCATCCGCGCGGATAGGTTTGTGTTTTTCAGAGGGCTATAAACTGAGCCCTCCAGTCACAAAAATAGAGAGGAACAAGAGCACAATTCACAGTATTTGGCGAATATACTCGAGAAAACAGTGAGAATTCTATAAGAATTGTCACCTTTTTCTCTTGAATCTTCCCAACTTTCACTAACTCAAATCAAACCCAAACACTCTTGCATTCAAGCCTTCAAACACAAAGCACAAAGAAGATAGGTATAACCTCCCTCTTCTTATCCTAAATCTCTCATCCATGCATGCATCTTCAAACTACAAAATGTAGTTCATTCATCTTCTTGCCTTAAGATCCAAGAAGATCACCATGGAAGTTCATCTCCATGGATGATCTTCTACAAGGATCTACATTATTTTCAAAGTGTTCTTACTTTCTTGCAAAGAAAACACATTTTCAAAACCCTAAAAAACCATTTTCAAGCACCAAATCTTGATTTCAAAGGATAAAATTCCCCTTCCCAAGCAAATGAAATGTTTAGTCCTAATGTACCCCAAGGATGGTTTGGTATAGTTGATTCACCACAAAAATGTCAAGTGATCACTAACCAAAACCTAGGGAAATGGGAACAAGCATGGATGCAAAACCCCCCTTAAAATCATATTTTCTTTCTTGAGAAGTTGCTGTCCAGTAGCAATTTTCCAAGATCCCAGTCCATTGTCTTAATTTTTGGACACAGATAAACTTGGAATTTGGTGTTGACTACAAAACACTTTTTGTATCCAACATCAAGAGCTTTCCAGGCATATTTTTAATTTATTTTTTGGGTGAGTAAAACTCTCTTTTTCAAATTTTCTTTTAGAGGCTAGTTCATCAGCTTCTGGAAATCCAGATTGCATATCTGAGATTTCCAGAAGGTTTTGACCCCTCAAATCTTCTCCAAAATGGAAAATTCCTTCGCACAAATCTTATTTAAGGTGTCTGGAACAACTTTCATTCTCTGAGTTTATCCAGATTATGAAGTTTTAAGACCCTTGAATCCATTTCAAAATCAAAGGTCCACTGCCTTTTTCATTCTGGCAGAAGTGACTCTCAACTTCAAAAGGTCTTTTGAGTACCAAATCTCAATCCAAAAATCTTCCAAAAAATCATGGGATCAGTTTAAAGTCTTAAAAAGATATCCCAAATTTTACTTTTCTGAGTTTCAAATTATTTTGGCCAAAACACACAAACACACACACACACACAAATGATTTTCAGCTTGGAAGACTCGTTTTACGAGGCATTCCGGGTGCACATTAACGTCCTTCCCGGCATGTAACATGACCTCCGAACCCAAATCTTTAATCTCGGGCATTTTTCAAAGTTTTGGCCCTTAAAACAAAAATGGCGTGGCGACTCCGTTCTTTTTCCGGGTTTTATTTGGTTTTTTCAAAGAAACGCAAAAAATCGAATTTTTTCCCGCGAAATGGCGACACATCATCACAGACTGGCAGAGCTATATTTTGCTCTGGATCGGTATAGCCGGAAGGCTGTCAGCTCTCTGACATGCTTTGAGTTCCCTCTGGAGGTATAAGTTTCTGCTTTTCTTTTCCTTAAGCACGCACTGTTCTTTTCGCACTTGATTGATGTGATCTTTCCCTTTTGCAGGTATGGGCTCTGGAGTTCATTCACGTCACGATGTGGCGACAGCCGGCGGAGCACATCGGGGCATATCCTGCCATGCTCTCCTGGAGCAAGCATGCTCTGGAGAAGATAGGTTCTAAGGGGCGCACGACCCTTAAGTACAGGGAGTGCCTGCCTTTGACGAGGGCTGAGACAGAGGAGAGGATGGTGTTCTACCCCTGGGGCCGCTTCGACATGGAGCAGCTGAAGGGTGCCGAGAGATGGACTGTGCAGCGGAGGATTTTGAGAGGTCTGACCTGCGATGTGTATTATCTGGGGGAGAGAGTGACGCGCCAGCATGGCGAGGGTGCGCCTCTGATGGCACCGGTAGAGCCTCCTGCCGACATGATGCATCCGAGTGAGAGGTCGGAGACCTGGGGCGACTATCGAGGTGGCCAGCACTTCTCGATGTTTGTGGCGATTGAGGAGTATTCGCGATTTATCTTGAGGAGGCTGAGGATGCCCCAGGTTCTTGAGAGAGAGGGGTTAGGGATTGTGCGGTACCCTCGATCGGACTTTTCATATGTCCAGGATGGGGTCAGATTGATGGTACAGATTCCTGTCCCTGAGCGAGTCCCACAAGCTTTTCGTCCTCGCCCAGATATGAAGGTATGGCCATTGACTGTCTCTTCTCTTTTTTTTTTCGCTTCATCATTTTTTTTTTTCGCATCCATTATTTCTGACACTTTTATTTTCGTGCAGTTCCCGGCTGCGGTGGTGGAGAAGCTGACGAAGCAGGTGATCGGGGCCAAGAGGTTCATTAGGAGGATGGTTGCTTGTGGGGCTCCTCAGGCCAGAGCGAGGCGGGCACAGCCGGCGCCTGTCGAGCGGGAGGCTTCCCCTATTCCTTCGAAGCATTCTACCGAGACTCCTCTCTCTCCTCTCATAGATTTCGGCATGGAGCTGCCTCCGGACCACGTCATTCTCGAAGATTTGCCCGGGCAGGGGCACGTTTGGCATCACGGTGGGTCATCTTCACACGTCCAGGAGTCCGACGCGTTCACGTTCGGATATGACTTCTTTGCAGATCTCGGCTTGCCTTATCGTGGCGTACCGGTTGATCCCGGCAAGCCTCTCTCTGGAGACAAGGACGATGATTCTGAGCCCGAGACATTCACGGCTACTGAGGAGGCAGGCCCGAGCCGCAAGAGGGATCGGGGGAAAGGGCCAGCTACTGAGGATTCTGACTGATTATTTTTGATTGATTTCTGAGACTGTACCTACTTTGACAGATACACTTTATTTTCATGCACACATTTTTTTGTTTTTTTTGTTTTTGGAATGTAATGATCTAGAATCAGTTTTTTTTTTTTTTTAGTTTTTTATCTATTATGAATGCAATGTTGCATGAGCCCGATTTTTTTTTTGGCAAGGGTGTGAATGTTTGGTACATGAACTGTTTGGGTAGGCTTTGCACAGGTTTCAAGCGGCCGGGATGAAATATTTCTCCATGGTGCAGCAGTTTGAACTGCTGCAGATTTTTTTCTGGTTGTGACACTTATGTCCGCGCGGATGAGACAGTCTTCTGACACTGTCCTTTAATTTTGCTTCAGATCTGGTTTTCCCTTATTTCAAATTCAAACACCTTCTTCAACCACCAATTCAAACAGCCATTTTCGGGGAGAAGGAGAGAAAATCCATGGAGAGAATTGTGAGCATGCAAAATCCATCCAAATTATCCCAAGATTCTCAAATGTCGTTCTTCACCAAGTTTAATGAGTGGTGCCGGGAGATTATGCATGCGAGGAGGTCATTCTTTGAAGAAAGGTACAAGATACGATGCTTGTGGTCTCTTAAGGAATTAATTCCGGATTATGATCTTTTGAGAGCTTCTTCCTCATTTTGGGACACTAGAAGGCATGTTTTTTGCTTCTCTTACAATGAAATGGTCCCGACTGTTGAAGAATTTCGGGCTTTGCTTGGTGGTCCCGAGGTGGAGGAGATTGCGATTCCTTTGCCCGGAGGAGCCTCTTTTGTTGATAGGTTGTGCAACCTTCTCCATCTTTCCCCGGAGGAAGCACAAGGTATGATCCGCGGTCCCGATCATTTTGACATTTCTGGTCTTCCTGATAGATTTAGGGGCTTAGGCTTGGTGGATGATGCCTATTGGGATGCTTTTGCACTTTGCATGTTTGGTACCTTGTTCATGGTTTATTCCTTTGGAATTTGTCATCGGGCTCTGCTGGATGTAGTTGTTCACTGTCGCTTGGGCAGAGATGTTGCACCTTTGATCCTGGGGGAGACCTTTCATGCTCTTGACAGGTTAGCTACCGGGAGGCGGTATATGCACGGGGGCAGCCCATTTTTCTTGACTCTATGGCTGATGGAGCGCCTGGGGGTCCTTCGCGAGACTTCGGATATGATCAAGCCTTGGACATTTGCCAGGAGAGGGGTTACTGTGGATTTTGATGATCAGGGCTCGTGGGAGCGTTGGATGGCTGGTCGCCAGACTGAAGATATCAGATGGTTGGTGCCTCATTGGCGGGTGGAGACTCGGAGAGTACTTCAGGACGGGTCTCACGTGGTTATGCTTCCGGGACTTTCTCAGTCCAGCTTTTACATTCCGGCTCTGGTTCTGAGACAGTTTGGCTTGGAGCAGGCTCCTTTGGAGGACTTTGATGATATAGCCACTAGGGTGGTGGCTTCTGCTTCTATGGATGATCCTTCGGTGTTCCCATTTCTTTCCCGAGTATGGAGGTATGACGTCTTTCCTCCTCGGGTTATCCTCAGGCGTCCGAGACCTGTGTTTCTGACCACTTGGTACCTGGATTGGTACGAGAGGCATTTGGGAGAGACTCAGATGGCTATTCTGAGACGGCGTGAGGCCATTGTGGGTGCGGAAGACCTGACAGTTTCGGAAAGGAGGAGGGCCGAGGCGAGGGCCAACCCTCACGACAGGAGCGGAGATGTTGTGACCGACTATGAGGCTTATGTCAAGAGACAGGAGAGGAGGACTCCTACGTTACCAGCTCGGCTACAGGAGATGAGAGATGACGCCAGGGCTACTTAGGCCCTGACAGAGGCTGGTTTGATAGATCATGTTCCTATACCAGAGCTTGGTAGGAGGAAGACCGACATTTTTCATGTTCAGAGGAAGAAGACCCGAAGGGGGAAGAAGAGAGGAGAAGCCAGTACGAGTGGCTTGGAGTGACCTTGAGGTTTCCGAGTATCCCTTTCTTGTCGTAGCAGACACATTAGTTTGATTATGTATCTTAGTTTCTTTTAGCAGGTTGCCAGTTGTAAGAATGAACCGAGCTTAGACTCATCAAAAAGTTTTTTAACTGTAATGAATATGTGAATTGCTTTAGAGTTTTTCGAGACGCTTTCATGGTCTGATCAGTGTATTGATGTCAAAGTATGACTTTTATTTGTGTTTTAGACCGAACCGTTTCCGGCTGCCTACGTTCCCTTCGGACTAAAGGGCTCAGGTCTTCGTAGTTCGACCCGGTTACTTTTTTTTGTTTATTTTTTGTTGTTTTTTTTTGGTGCAACCCTGTCTTTTACCTAGGCCACCCTTTCCGGGTTTTCAACCTAGTTGGGTATTACTCTTTTAGCACTCATTTTTTTGTTTTTTTTTTTGTTGTTTGTTTTTTTTGGTGCAACCCTGTTTTTTACCTAGGCCGCCCTTTTCGGGTTTTCAACCTAGTTGGGTATTACTCTTTTAGCACTCTTCTTTTTTTTTGATATATATTTTTTTGTTGTTTGACTTAGTGTTTTATGCGTAGTATCTGCGCAGCTTGTCACCATTCACTGGGTGTACAAAAGGATTTCCGTCGAGGTCTGCGAGTTGCATGGCTCCTCCGGAGAAGATCTTCTGAACGACATATGGCCCGACCCAAACAGGCTCCCATTTGCCAAGTGGGTTGATGCGGACTGGGGTCTTCTCTTTCAAAACGAGATCACCTTCCCTGATCTCCCGATGCTTTACTTTCTTATCGAAGGCTCTGGCCATTCTCCCTTGGTAAGCTCGGATATGTTCCATTGCTTTCAATCGGCGTTCATCTAGCAGGGCCAGCTCGTCATGGGGACTCTGAAGCCATTCGACCTCGTTGATTTGACTTTCCAATAACACTCGGAGTGAGGGGATTTCTAGCTCGATTGGGAGTACGGCTTCCATTCTGTAGGTGAGAGCAAATGGTGTTTCCCCGGTTGCCGTTCTGACGGATGTTCTGTAGCCCCAGAGAGCAAGGTGAAGCTTCTCGGGCCAATCTCGACCTCGGACAGCCATTTTCCGAATGATATTTTCCAAAGTCTTATTTGCTGCTTCAACGGCTCCATTAGTTTGGGGCCTGTAGGGAGATGACTTGTGACGGGTTATTCTGAACTCTGCTAGCAGCCTGTCGCATTCCCCTTCGAAGTGGGATCCATTATCTGAGATGATTTCGGCCGGCAACCCGTATCTGCATATGATGTTCTCTTTGATGAAGAGGGCTACTTTCCTTGAGTTGAGGACCTTGTAGGATTTTGTAGGGCATCCTTTTCAGTTCCTTCGAAGAAACTACCAATCTGCGTCTCTTTAGGATCTTCCGCAGTTCCCAAATTCACACTTGTCAAAATCTCTTCGGCAGCTTGGGCTCAATTTTCCTCTTTCCGAACAACTTGCTTAAAGATTTTTGTTCTCTTCTTTTTTTTTTTTTTGTTTATTTAATGTGTCTGCTTCTTCATCAAGTGAATCATTATTAACTGTTTTTAGATTGTTAGTTAATTTATCATTAGTTAAAGTGGCAATCAAGGGATACTCAGAAAGGTTCATCATTTCATTGAGAACGAAAGGAAATACATCATTGGCTACAACTTCGTAGTCTTCAGGCGTGAGGCCATCGGACGACTCGAGAGACTCGATCTCAACAATGAGAGACTCGGAGGACTTTACAAAGGTTGACACAAAGGGACGGGGGACCAATCCAAGCTTGGTGATCATTTCTTCTTTGGTCGCGGACGGGCTTGAGAGAGTTTCCCAATTCCTCAATGGCATCGCTGTCAGTGGCCTCATGACTCGGGAATTGTCTTGTTTCTGTTCTTCTTCCTCAATCATTGCTATCATCTCTTTGTCTGAACCAGAATCAATCGGGTCCGGCACCTGAAAACTGAGCATATGAATGTAGGGATCTTCTTGCGGATCTGCCGCATCCTCAATTCTGGAGAATTCTAACTCGTCGCAGTCTGACCGCTCAATCCAGATGTAAGGACGTATTGCGTCTTGGTGTGCTGCTGGAGTTTCTGGAAAAATCTCATGCCCCATGCTCGAGCGAAAAGGCTTAGCGGGTAGTTCTTCGAGGAGGACGTCCCATACGATGTTCATACATTCGAGTCGAGTCTGCTGGTACTTGTCGACTTTTATCATGAAAATCTCTTCGCTTGGCAAGGCCAGAGAATGGGTTTGAAGAATGCTGAAAAATCTCTGAGTGGAGACTGGAGGTTTGTGTGCTCGTATCATGGCGGTATTCAGTGTTTCTTTCCATTCTGCTTCCAAATGTTGGAAATGGCAATTGAACTTGATGAATCGAACTGCTTCAGGGTCTGCCCGCTTGAGTTCGTTGACATAGTTGGCATCACGGGATTCTGGGGGATTCTGATGAGACTTGCCCCGATAGTCCCTTGGTCGATTCAAAAGAGGTAGCCCCGGTGTCTGGCTGTGGGCACGCTTGGCGACAGTCTCGGCTTCGTTCCCTATGAGGAAACTGTCACCCCTAATGACTTCAAGATCCCCCTGCCGGTTAATGAACTTGACGCATTGATGGAGAGTGGAAGCTATGGCTTTCATGTGGTGTAACCAAGGGCGTCCCAACAGAGCTGTGAATTCGGATGGGATGTCCATTACATGGAATTTTGCTGGCACCATTTGGGTTTCGAACCAGAGCTCCAGAGCCACCGTCCCTAAGATGGGACGAGACGTGCCGTCGTAGGCCTTGATTGACCGGGTAGATGGGATCATGTGCCTTTCGTTGATGCGTAGGGCCCGCATCATGCTGAGGGGAAGGACGTTGACGGCTGATCCGTTGTCCACCAATACTCCAGGGAGTGATACGGTGTTGAGCCGGAGGGTGATGTACAGGGCTTCATTGTGTCTGGATACATCTCTTGGCAGGTCTTCATCACAGAAGGTGATCATACTTCCATACAGTCGAGGATCGTAGATTTGGTCCTTTTCCAGAGAAAGAGAGTCATCAGGCCGTCTGTTTCTCGTCTTTCTTTTGCGAGGTAAAGCCTTTGCTGAAGCCTCAGGGTTGTGTTGAGGCTGTTTGTAGCGGTTGCCACCATCGGTCAGCATATTAATTGAGCGCGAACGCCAAACTAGCGTTGGCCTTTCTTTGCCGGTATGCGCTTGGGAGCTGGACAACCGAACTGGGCCGATCCCGTAGGGATTACGTTTCGATCGGTAGAATTACCCAAATCTCGAGGTACTCGGTGTCCCAAGGTCCTGGATTCCGTTGTCGCCAGGCTTTCTGGCTTTCTCACCCCTGTTTGCTCTAGAGCGGCATGGCCTGGAGGAAGGGAGGATTGGCTGGAGTAGAGTACGTGGTAATCGAACTTTCCGGATGGCTCTCCGAGTGTGCCTACACTGGTATCACCGGCTTCGAACCTTTCTTTAAGCTTTTGCTGGGAAGAGGACTTCTTCTTTTTGGGAGGACGATCTTCATTTATCCAGTCTTGATAATCCCTTTCGAGACAAGCCGAGGCAATATAGATATCCCACCAAATGTGCTCTACAGCTAGTGGTGGATTTGGGACCTCGGGTTGAGCTGTGCTGGAATGACTTTGAGTTGAACTGGTCTGGGAGATCTGATGTTGGGCTCATCGGGAAGCAAATGGTTGGACTCCGCCGAGTAATGAGAGGTATTAGGAGCCGGGGGAACAGGCACATATTTGTCCTTCAGGGGAGCCCCAGTCAGTTGGGGAATTGACAATGTTCCGAAATGACGTGTGGCCTCTTCGATCCAGGCCTGTTGTTTATTCTGGCGTTCCTCGAGAGCCCTGATGGCTAACCATATTTCCTCCGTTGTTTCCCAATCTCCGTTCCCCTTACTGATTTCTGCGGGATCGGTATCACTCCGAGAGGGGACACCTGATGGCTGCTGAGGTATGCCGAACTGCTCCATCTCTGACTGCTGTTGGAATGGCGGCCCTTTGAATTGCTGTTTGGGGGGTAGTTGGCCTGTAAGTCGACGGGCAGGAGTCCCGGCGATGGAGACATAGGAATCTTGTGGTGGCATCTTGACATATCCAGGATGGTTGAGAGTGAGAGGAGGGCTTTCTTCCTTCTTTACGGTAAAAGTGCCATTGGGATTGAGGCTGGCGGCCAAACCATGGCTCTTAATAGCCTCCACAAGGCTATTCAGGTGTGCTTCTAGTTGCAGTCTCATCTGTTCGGCTAACTGATTCCACTGCTGTTCTGTTTGAGGAGTCCCAGGAGGCGGAGTGATGTTGTCCCCATCATTACGGCCGATGCGCATATCTCAAACCCGGAGTCGGAACAAACGGTGAAGCTGACGATGCGCTTGACTCTTCCCAACTGATCAAACGGTGACCCGGTGCCCGAAACCAAGCTTTGTGAGGAGCTGCGGGGGGAAAGACACGAGGGTTCAGATGTTTGGGAATTGAAGGAGGGTAGGTGTTTGGGCTTTTGGGCTCATGCAACATGCGGTTATTTGTTCTTGTTTACTTAAAACATGTTTTATTAACCTAATCGATTGGAAAAGATTGCTCTTCTTTTTCGCAAACTACTGGATCCTGGATCGCTGGGCCCCCGTCACTACGTCTATAAGCCCCTCGTATTCCACCCGTATTTCGACTTCCCAGGGTGGACAGCCAGCGAGGGTCCTATATGGCAAGCGGGTCCCACCGACCGAAAAGAAAAACGATCCTAAAAGTCTGGCGGGTAATCGAGTCTTAACGAGCATTCGATGTAAATTACGGACAAAGCTGACGTCAAAGTCAAATCATGTCCGAGGGCTTGACAAAAAGTCGGCATGGTTCGGACTGATAAATGTCCACAATTGATCTTGACTCGTCGTCAGTTAGGCCGTAATTAGGCATGGAATAATTGTTAATTCTTGATGACTCAGTGTCATGCTGGGAGTCAGCGTATAATTTGTGCCAGTCAGAGTCAAAGTCAAGGCGCCAGTCAATATCTGGTCAAAGCCCGTGACGGAAAACCGGCGGGACTTCGACTGATTAGGGTCCCGAAAGATATTGACTTGGTATGCCGACTAAGGCTTGAAAGGAAAGGTCTATACACGTATAGGGCATGACACGCACTGTAACTAAAAACCAATCGGGTCTCGGACAAAGTGTGTCACGGACAAATGCATGGTCGACACGAGGCTCCATGGGATGTTTGGGTAGTCCCGTGCTTGCATCGAGAGGCGTAATAATACCAAACGGGCCGCTACAGGGATTTCCCCGGGTTAGGGACGTAGTGTGCAGTGTAAGGCCAAGTGCGCGTAGTGTGCAAGCAGTCTATCTTCTTTTTCTGAGTAAAATAGAAATTTTCGCATGTGTCTTAAAAAGTATGATGCATGCACAAAATGATTTTTTTTATTTTATTTTTTTTTTGAAACCCCTTTTTTTTTTTGAATTTCCTTTTTTTTTGAATTTTTTTTTTTTGAAAATCTTTTTTTTTTTAAAGCAAATAACACATAAGCACACAAGCACATAATTCAAAATTCAAGGCAACGGGTCCGATAGTCAAAATTTTGACTTTTTCCGAGGTGGCCAAAACAACACGAAAATGTGAAAAACCAACACACACACACACACAACAAACGGTTTCAAATGCCGGGACGGAAGCTTGACCCACAAAAAGCTTTTCTTTTTTTTTGAAAAGATAAAACTTATTTAATCCCCAGCGGAGTCGCCACTGTAACGATGTGTTGCCATTTTTCGAAAGATTGGTATTTTTCTTTTCTTTGAAAATCAATCGAAAAACACCGAGTCCCCACGCCATTTTTGTTTTAAGGGCCAAAACTTTGAAAAATGCCCGAGATTAGAGATTTGGGTTCGGAGGTCACGTTACACGCCGGGAAGAACGTTAGTGTTCACCCGGAATGCCTCGTAAAACGAGTCTTCCAAGCTTAAAAACCATTTGTGTGTGTGTGTGTGTGTTCCTTTGGCCAAAATAAGTTGAAAATGAGAAAACTAAAAATTGGTAACTCTTTATAAGACATTAAACAAGTCCCATGATTTTTGGGTTTAGTTTTGGTACTCAAAAGATTTTTTGAAGTTGAAAACCAATTCTGCCAGAATGAAAAAGGCAGTGGACACTTGATTTTAAAATGGATTTCCAGAGACTGATGAACTGACCTTTAAAAGATAATTTGAAAAAGGGAGTTATACTCACGCAAAAATTAAAGTAAAACTATTTCCGGAAATCTCTGGATGTTCGCTACAAAAAGTATTTTGTAGTAAACACCAAATTCCAAGTTCTTCTGTGTCCAAAAAATTAGACCATGGACAGAGGTCTTAGAGAAAGGCTACTGGACAGCAACTTTCTCTTGAAGAAAAACATGATTTTAAAGGAGGTTTGGCATCCATGCTTGTCCCCATCTCCTTAGTCTTTGATTAGTAGTCACTAGACATTTTAGTGGTGATCTACTATATCAAGCCATCCTTAGGGTACATTAGGACTTAAGCATTTCATTTGCTTGGGAAGGGGAGTTTTAGCTTTGAAATCAAGATTTTATGTATGAAAATGGTTTTTAGGGTTTTGAAAATATGTTTGTAAGAAGTGAAAACAATTTTGAAAGAAATGTTGATCCTTGTAGAGGATCATCCATGGATATGGACTTCCATGGTGATCCTCTTGGATCTAGGGCAAGAAATGAACAAGTTACATCTTCAAAGTATGAGATGCATGCATGGGTGAGAGAGATTTAGGGTAGGGAGAAGGAGGTTATACCTATCTTATTTTGTGTTTTGTGTTTGAAGCTTTGAGTTTTGAGAGTGATTTAGTGTGGTTTGGGAAAATAATCAAGAGAAAAAGGTGACAATTCAAGGGAATTCTCACTGTTTTCTCTAGTATTTTCGCCAGAGGTGGTGCTGTGAGTTGTTGTTCCTTTTTATTTCTGAGACTGAAGGGCTTAATTTATAGGCCTCTGAAAATTCCCTTTTCATCCGCGCGGATCATTGTGGCAGCGTGCACTGTTCATTAATTGCAGCTGCAGGCTTTGGACACAAGGAATATTTTCAAAATATTCAAACTGGTTGCTGTTTTTCAGCTTGCCAATTCGGGTTTTTTCAATTTCTTTTCCTTTTTAAGATTCTTTTCTTGGTTTAACCTTAAATGGCAATCCCTAATCTACCCTTACTTTGTTAGAAAGGTTAGGAATTGTTAGAAATGTTAGGAATGTTAGGGCTTTCGTTAATTTTCTAACGAAAATACTAACGACTCAAATTGGAGCACTTACAGTAGGTTGGTTGTTTCCTTGGTTCGAAGGCATCCCGTAAGTTTGCGGGGGAGGAACCTGGTTGAAGGTTTGGGGAACTGGTTTCGGGGAATCGTCATCCTCGACTAGGACGAAAGTACCGTCTGACTGGGGAATAGCTGCTATACCTCGCTCATTCAGAAGCTGTACCACGAAATTCTGCTGATCTTCTTTTTGCCTCTTGTGAACCTCACAATCTCGGATGGCTTCTTCCAAAGTCATATATGTTACCGGTGGTGGGGGTCCGTCCCCGTCACGATTTCTCGGTGAGTTAGACATTTCGGATATTCTGGCTGAGGGAACTGATGGAACCTAAGAACTATCTGACACTGCCGTAACTGTGATTCTGGCGAGGCGCTGACCCGGAAATCTGAACCACTTTCTGCTCACTGCAGGGAACAAAAGGCAGGGTTTAGGCTTCGAAAAGGGGTATTTGGCTCAAGGTTTCGGGCTTGTGCAATGTGTAGTTACCGATTAATGTTCACTTAAAACGTATTTTCTCAGAGTCCTAATCGATTGGAAAAGAGCATGTCTTTTTTTTCGCAACTAACCTTATAGCTCTAATCAGTGGATCTCGTCACTACGCTTATAAGCCCTCGTTTCCAGTTGTAGATCATCTTTCTCGGGACGGACAATCCCGAGCGAGGTCCTATAAGGCAAGCGAGTTCCACCGACAAAAGAAAAAGTGAACTTAAGGCTAGCTGATCACGCAAACTTCCAACGTATGTGACGCACGGGCCACAGTCGAAGTCAATGTCCTTAAGTTAAGGCGAGGATCGTGCCAAAATTTCGGCATGACCTCTCCTGACTCGCTTGCGCGAGGGGCCTTAGCTTTTGGCGTTGGCTAAGTTGTGGCTGGCACGAAGCATACGGTGAGGGTTTGGTGACTCGGTGTCACATTGAACCTTCGGTTATATTTTTCGGCAGAGCTCCGCGTCAAAGTCAAGGCTGAAAAGCTCAAGACTTCGGGTCGGGAACGACCTCCGGTCTCAATCTCTCGAGCTTGACACGTGGCGGAACCCGACGTAAAAACATACACTTAGGCTTTATGACACGAACTAAGCCAAAAACCAACCGGGATCTTGGACGAAGTGTGACACAAAGAGGGCATGGCTTACGCGGGCTAGGATGGGCTGTTTGGGACGACCCCATACGCCCTCGAAAGGTGTCTGGCAGACCAACTGAGGTGTAACTGAACGATCATCCCGAGTTACGGTTCGTAGTGTGCAGTGTACCGAGGCAGCAAGTGCACGTGAAGTGCGGTGTACCGAGGCAGCAAGTGCGAGTAGTGTGCGGTCACTAAAATTCTTTTTCTGAGTAAAACAGAGATTTTTCAGAATGTGTCTTAAAGAATTTTGATGCACAGTTCAAAAGATGGCATGAAAATCAAACATGAATGGGGATGCACAAACATGGTATGATTTTGAAAAGACGACAATGTAATGCCTTTGAAAAAACCGTTCGAGGTTTAAAGTAACACACGCACACGAAAACGAGGAAGTGTAAACGAAAGTTTGACCCATGGAAGGCTTTTTTGAAAACGACGGTAGTTTTGAAAAAAGTATCCAAGTCCCCAGCGGAGTCGCCAACTGAAATTACCCGGGGATTTTCACGCGGACGCGGAAACGCGGTTGTCTTTCGCGGAGGATTGGTGTCTGAGACCTCGTTTTTTTGGAAGGAGAGGAGTCGCCACGCGGTTTTTGTATTTTGAGCCCAAACTTTGACAAACGGCTTTTGTGAAAATGGTGTCATTTTTATTGGCAGAAAAAACTTAGGAAAAGGCTTTGAAAATGGGGGGTCATTTTTATTGGTAGCAAAAACGAGTAAAAATCTTTTTTGGTACCAGAGATTGTTAGGTTCGGAGGTCACGTTACGTTTCGGGAAGAGTATTACGAGATCACCCGAAATGCCTCGTATGACGAGTCTTTCTACCTTTCTCGAAAACGTGTGCTTGTGTGTGTGTGTTTGCATTTTGAAATGGGGGCTTAAATGACAAGCTTAATCTTGGTTTGAATGTCAAACGTTGATTAGGTGATCTTGTTTGAAAAGACGAGCGTTTGAAAGACAAACGTCGGTTTTGCAGTTTTAGGAAAATTGGCGCGAATGCTGATTTTAACTGTTTATCTTAAGTGTCAAATGTTGACTTTTAAGAAAAAAGAATTTGAATGTCAAACGTCGGATTTTGAGTTTTGAAGATGAGCGTTTGGATGCCAAACGTCATTTCGCGCATTTTAAAAGAGAGTTCGAATGTCAAACTACGGTTTTGAACCGGACGTGTCATTGTTAACGATTTTACGGGAAAAACGTATTAAATGATTTTGAATGTCAAATGTCGGCTTTTAAGTTTGAAGATGAGCGTTTGGATGCCAAACGTCATTTCGCGCATTTTGAAAGAGAGTTCGAAGGTCGAACTCCGGTTTTGAACCGGGCATTACATTATTAACGATTTTTACGGGAAAAAATGTATTAAATGACATGCAATCAACGAATCGGATTACGACTCGAACTTTGAAAAGTAAATACTATCACGATCCAAACGGGTCGGACTTTGTAAATGACAGTATTTAAAGTGCGGTATCAACGGAATCAAACGATCCGGAATTGTAAATGACGATCTGTAAGTACCCCAATCTGGATCACCCTCTTCCGAGCACATGGGAAACACCGCAGAGTCACAAACGCAGTCTCGAAGACCTTTGACACTCAAAACCCTCAAAAACCCCAAGCCAAACCAAGGAAGAAGCCTTTCTGGGATAAAAAGGGACAAAAGGACCTTTTGGGAATTATTCAGAAATCAGAAAAGCATAAATGGTCCGTACGGACCTCTTTGCTGCAATGATTACTGAATCCCCTTAAAGTCCACAATATTCCCTCAAATCCCGGAGAACATCATTACCCCCCCTACATGGTTGGTCCGTACGGACCTCTTTTCATGCTGAGGTGGTCCGTATGGACCTTATTGCACCCAGACATAATCATTCCAAAATCCCCTTAAAGTCCAAGAGATTCCCGCAAATCGAGGAAAACCAAAATTCTGGATTACCTGCAAGGTTCGTACGGACCTCTTTGCAGTTTTCCTACACTATAAATAGAGGGCTCCCCCTCCCTCATTTAGACACATCTCCCTCTTCTCTCCTCTCCCCCCAGCCTTCAGGCTCCCCTCTAAGACCCTTCGGGGCAATCCCGGCCCCTTTCGGATCCTTCTGAGGCCTACCGAGCCCCCTTGTGGTGCTCCGAAGCCTCTCCGAGCGCTCCCGCGACGCTCCCGCGCTGCCCCGAGGAACTCTTGAGGTACTCTGAGGCCCTTCGTGGTACTCCGAGGCCTTGCCTGGTCTTTCCCGAGGTGTCCCGGCTCTTTCCGAGTCAAACCGACAATCCCGGCCCACGCCGAACCTCTGCCCGAATCCAACCAACGATTCCAACACACGCCGAACCTCTGCCCGAATCCAACCAACGATTCCAACGCACGTCGAACCTCTGCCCGAGTGATCCCTGCGATCCCAACGCACGCCGAAACTCTGTCCGCAGACAACCGGCACATCCCGAAGCAATCCCGGTCCGTACCGGAACACTATTTCATCCTCAGACACTATTCCCCAGCGGAAGACAGACACGAACCAACATAGGTAAGGCTTCCTTCCTACAATATTTCGATACATTTCAATAAAGCAGTGTACAATGTAGACATCCGATACAGCATGCATTTTTAAAAAAGCACATACACACACACACAACAGTTAAAGAATATTAGGGGTATCCGAAAGACTCGTTTTACGAGGCGACTCGGGTGAGCTCTAAGATTCTAAATTTCTCTTCCCGAGGAGTCATCTAACCTCCGAACTCAAAAATCTCATCACACAACAAAAACAGTTTATTTTTAAACTGATGTCCTTTTTCAATGTTTTGGGCTTAATAAAAACGGCGTGGCGACTATACAAGAAAAACACAGCGAGACACCTCCAATGCACCGCAAAACGGAATAAGCCAGATGCCGGGGCGCGAACGCGCTGCCTATCGGATCCGGGCGACATTCCCGAACGCGACCAAACGCGAGACGTGTCGGGGCCAAATCCGCGCGCGAGCCGGATCCGGGTAGTTTCAGTTGGCGACTCTGCTGGGGACGATTTTGTTTTAAAATCTTTTTAAACAAAAACAAAAGATTTTTAAAACAATGATGTGGGTCAAACTTTCATTTTACCCCTTTCTTTAACTGTTGTATGTGTATGCATGTGCTTTACTTTTTATTTTACAAAAAAAAAATTAAAAAAAATGCATCAATATACATCTGTGCATACATTTAAAATTCTTCGAAAAAACTTCTGTTTTACTTAGAAAAAGAATTTTAGAGACCGCACACTACGCGCACTGCTGCCTCGGTTACACCGCACACTACTCACACCGCCGCTCGGTTACACCGCACGCTACGCGCACTCGCCGGATACACCGCACACTACAACCCTTAACCCGGAGTGGTCTCGCTGCAGTCCGTTTGGTCTTCCTAGGCCTCTTGGACGCGCACGGATCATTCCAAACATCCCATCCTAGCCAAGCGTCAACCCCGCACGTTTGAGTCTTGAGTCACACTCGTCCGCACTCTGCTGGTTTTTACCTAGCCTCGTGTCATGCGGCACTCGGATACATATCCCATGCCGGCCATTTTCTGAGTCGAAGCTCGGAACTCAAGATCCCTTGCGCAAGCAAAGCGATGAAAGGTCATGCTAAAATCTTGACCCGATCTTGATTTCCAAAGCTACACCCAGACGATGTTCCGTTCCGGATAAAATATCCATGCCCACATGACACCATGTCATCAAGCCTTTAATACGTCAGCCATGACAATACGACCCAGCCAACGCCTAACGTCACAGATCCCTTGCGCAAGCAAGGTAAAGAGAGGTCACGTCGAACTCTTGACCCGATATTGACTCAATGGCCGGCTCGGTTCGCTATTCATATGGCTAACGCATTAAAACGAACATGACAGGATCGGTCCTTAGGTTCGATTTTTCTTTTAGGCCGGTGGAAACCGCTTGCCCTATAGGACCCTCGCCCGGGGGCCGCCCACCCCGGGATGTCGAAATACAGGTGCAAAACGAGGGGCTTATAGCCGCACAGATGGTCTCCACTGACCCAGGATCTAGTATAGTTGCGAAAAAGAAGAGCAATCTTTTCCAACCTACCTAGGACTCTGAGAAAACACGTTTTAAGTAAATTAAAACAACAAAAAAAAACGGAAACCGCATTGTCACGTGAGCTTTCCCCCCTTTATCCCGAAAGGCCTTCCCGTGTCTAAACCTTGCCCGTCACCCCCTCCAGCGAACCGAGAGTGATCAAGAATACCCAGGAACTACTCTCCCCGTGTCAAACCGCAAGATCCAACATCCTCCCCACCACAGTCACCAGGGCAGTCCGTCATCTCCCCATGGCCAAGTCAGTGGATAACAACGAGGAAAATGGGACCTTACCCCCGAGAAATTTCCCAACAATGGAGGAAATTTGGCAAGTCATCATGGCTCTGGAGAAACGCCAAGGCGAACAACAAGCCTGGATCGAAGGTGCCATGCACCACTTCGGGACATTAGCCACCCAACTACCTGGGGCTTCCAAAGTCATGCCTGCTCCTGCAGCCTTTAACGTCTCTCATAGTCTCCCGGAAGTCAACCTGTTGCCCTCGTACGAGCCATGCGCTTATGACATAAAGCCACAAGACCCCGGAGGGAAACATGCCCATTCGGCCTCCCGAGGTCCCGGTACCACCGCCGAACAACGAACACATCCGTGGGACGCTCGCGACAGCAGTGCTTGTCCGGAAATGTAATTCCAAGATGAAATGAACGAGGGCCGCCCTCGAAGAAAGAAGAAACCCTCTTCTCACAGTAAACTAAAGAAGAGATACGAACTGAGACCCCACAATCGGAACCCTTGGAGAACCCTCAGAAAGTTTGACTACTACGTCATCTACTCCAAAGAAATCTCCCACTCTAGCTCGCACAAGGCCACGGCAACGTCGCGCCATGATTAGCCGGGATGAGCTTCGCACCGCCACCGACGGCCCGAAGGTCCGTATACCTCAACCCCGTCTTGGGAAGATCTCAAAGCCACCGTGGATGTCTCCACAAAAGCTATGACGGTGAACGAATTGAAATGCGCAGCCTCGGCCCTACGCCAATCAAGGTCCTCCCATTGCGTAGATAGGAGAGACAAGCAAAACAAGAAAGCCGTAGGTGAACGTTCGACACGTTCCGGTCAAATCCCGATGAATCCTCCCGAGCGTACAAAAGGCCAGCCATACCTGAGCCACGAACTGAAAAGGGGCCCTATGCCAAAGAAGCCGAAACCCTTGACCCGAAGGCTGAAGATCCTGTCTTAGCTCAGCTCAAGCGTACTCAGGCTAACATCTCGCTCTGGTCCCTACTCACTTCATCTTATCCGCACAAGCTCAAGTTGGAAGAAAGTCTGGCCCAGACCATGGTTCCCATCACCGTGACACCTGATGAAGCGGTTCAGATGATCGGCAACGTTAATTACAGCAACATCATCACCTTCACGGAACTCGACCTTCCAAAATTTGGGGCTGACCACAATGAGCCTCTCTACATAACAGTTCAATTGGACGAGCGCCGTCTCCCTAGGGTCTTGGTAGATGGGGGATCGTCCATGAATGTCCTGCCATCCAAAATGATGGATTTGCTAGGGATCAAAGCAACTGATCTGAAGCCCTCAACTCAGGCAATCAATGCATACGACTCAATGTCTCGCCCAGTCTTGGGAATAGCCACCTTGAACCTATGGTTCGGAAAGCAGATGGTCCCGACCGACTTCCAAGTCATCGACATCCCGATCACATTCACTGCCATTTTGGGACGCCCGTGGCTACACCGCATCAACGGGTGGCATCCACCCTCCATCAATGCATAAAGTTCATCCAAGGAACAGATCTAACCATCATCTATGGTGATAGCATAGCCACCGAAGCGGACTCACACAAAAGCAGCCTGCCCTGGGCTTTGTGAGAGATCAAACACGACGATGATGGCATGATGCTAACAGGTTCACCATCGAAAGCCCAAAGGCCCAGGTGTGCCACATAGATTTGCCTTTGATTTAAGTGGCATAAGATCCCTTCCCCCGATGAAAAAAGTGATGAAATGCACATGAATCCAGATCCTGTGGCTCTAGTTTGGGAAAAACGCCCATCGTGGTGTGCCACCTAACAAATCAATATCAACAAGAGCAGTAATACCCTCCCAGACAGGCTCCTGCATGCCGCATACATTCCTACTCCCGAACACATATGTCGCGAAGACAAACGAGCCGGCACGGAGACAAGCGCTCCGCAGATAACAAAAAGAGGCTTGCACACAACCCTCCGATCTTCGCCCACAAAGCTCTGGCTACGACCAAGTACTTCATAAAGAAGGATGACGTAACTTGAAAGAAGACCTGTGAAAGTGGAACAGAAGTTGATCACACGCACTGGGGTTCAAGCCGGGGCCAATCAATAATCATGGGCAAGCTCCAAATACTAACATTGCAAGATTCAAAGGCCTCAAGACAAATCCCGTCCGAAGAGCATTTCTCGACGCAACGCCCTACCGGGGACCCACGACAACCACTATTCAAGCAATAGAATTTTGGTCTGGGAAAGCCCCCTCTTGGGCAAGAACTCGAAAGCTCTCCGTCAACACCCCCGCCCCCAACAAGCAAGACGAGCCCGCATTCGAGCTAGCAATGCCCAAGACAAAAGCAAAGACTCTGATGACAATGCCGGGACGAGCCCCCGCTCCACTCCGCTCTTCAACGAAGAAATCGAGATGCCGTACCTAATCGATTTTGTTTCCGATAACTCTATGAGGCTAAAGCCATGATCGAGAACGGTGACACCAAGCCTTCTCAAATCCCGCCTCCTATCAAGCTCATTGCCACTCAATAATCGGGTCACCTTCTCCTCACCACCCCGTCAAAGAAAAGCAGACATGATCGAACCGCTTGGACTCGTCCGACCCCCAGTCCTAAAGTACCTAAAGTTGTCAAAACCCATCCTGAGTCCATTATCTTTTGAATTCAAGTCTCTCGAGTCATCTCGATGGCCTCACGCTTAAGATTACGAACTCATTGCCACACAATGTATTCCCGTATGCTCTTAATGAATGCTTCGATCTTTCCTTAGTATTCCTTCATCAGACCTTTAAATAACCGATAAATTAACTAACACACAAACAAGCTTAATAACGATTCATTTGATAAAGAAGCGTACACATTAAACGAACAATACATTAAGCACATCTTTAAGCATGTTTGCCAAACGAGAGAAAAACCTGGCCGAAGTCAGCTGAGGTTTTAACCAAAGTGAAACACTGGGAACCGCCGAAGAGCCAAAAGCAGATGCAAATCGGAAGTTTCTTCACCGGCACATTGGGATAGAGCAAGACGCATTGGACGCACATCATTTACTAGAAGAATTCCCTCATGGACGTGTTCGGCTGTCTTACCGAGACATGCCCTGGACTAGATTCAAACATTTGTGTAACACCATCCTCAATCCCCGGTGCTAAGCCCATCAAGCAAAAGAGGCTACGCCCAATCAAGCGTAATGGTCTTCACAAGTCAAAGAAGAGATTCATGAAAAGGATGCTCCGCGCGTTCCCATCGCAGTGATCGTAGTACCCTACATGGAGCCTAACATGGGCCATCTTCGGCTACCAAAGCCGCCAACGGAATCAAGCGCGAAGAAGCCGCGCGGAACATTCCGAGATCTCAACAAAAGAAAGTCCTAAGGACGATTTCTCCACCGCCCTACCAAACATCGACATGTTGGTAGACACTATTCCGCCTAAATTTTGAAGTCAAGTCCATCGTGGACGGAGTTGCCCGGCTACAATCAAATCAAGATGGCCGAAGAAGATCAAGAAAAACTGATAGCCTTATACAGCCCACAGGAACCTCTTGCTACCGGTAATGCCGTACGGACTAAAGAACGCTAGGGCTCCACCTACCAACAGGCAAAGCAACGCCCTCTTCCACGATATGATCCACAACAAAGAGATCGAAGTGTACGTCGATGACATGATCATCCACTCAAAGGGATCAGCCATGGATACTTCTATGGAGACACCTTGAAAGTTCTTCAAATCGCCTCGGCCTTTCCCGATGAGGCTAAACCACACTTAAATGCACATTTGGGGTTACCGCCGAGGCAAAGACATGATCTTGGGATACATGGTCACCGAGCGAGGCATCGAGGTTGATCCTCAAAAGATCAACGCCATCATCGAAATGAGACCACCGCAAACTCAAGCAGAGGTGAAAAGCTTCGTGGGCCGCCTACGGTATATCGCCCGATTTCGATTGACCTTCATGTGCGAGCCAATCTTCAAACTAATGAAGAAGAACGCCGGCGTTGAATGGAACTCGAGAATGCCAAGATGCCTTTGAAGAAATAAAGAGGCGTACCTTAGCCGTCCTCAAACGATTCTGTCGAGCCCCTCCCCACGCGGAGTTTTAAGCCAAATTGAATTGCTATACCTAATCGTGGCGACACCCGCGAGTTAGAGCCAAATCGCTCCGTCAGAAAAAGAAAGAGTCATGAAATTGAGAACGCCATCTACTTCCGTCAGGCTTACGAAAGTTTCAAGGCAACGAACTCAACTACTCGGCCCTCGAGAAAACCTCGCCTTGGAGTTCTAGTAATGGGCGTTACAAGTCAAAGGAAAATTACGGCACTACATGCGGTCGCACACGGTACACCCACTTGGTTTCCCGAAATGGACCCAGTCAAACTACCTCTTCGACAAGCCATCTCTATCGATGAGGCTCGCCAATCATGGTCCCTTCTTCCACTAGCGGAATTTTGACATCAGAGATGCGTGAACCAAAAGTCAAATCGGGACGGGCAATGGCCGAACAACTGGCTGACTTCCCAACCGACGAGGCTCGAGGCCCCGAACCACAATTCCCAGACGAGGGAATCTTCGCACTCGAAGGCGAAAATCGATGGCAACTGTTCTTCGATGGAGCAGCCAACAAAAAAGGAAACGGCATCGATATACTCTTGGTCGATCCCAAGGACGAGCACACCCCGATCGCCATAAAGCTCAATTTCGAGGTAACTAACAATGCCGCCGAATACAAAGCCTGCGCCGCCGGACTACAGGCCGCACTCGAAAGGAATGTCCAGAAACTCGAGGTCTATAGGGACTCAGCCCTGATCATCAACCAAGTTTCCAACAAATGGAAAACCATAGACCCGGGCTTGCAAAAATACCACGTCTGCATGGAAGACCTCATCACACAATTCGAAGAGGTCAACTTCCACTACTTGTCGAGAGACCAAAACCGGTTTGCAGACGCCTTAGCCACCTTGGCTTCACTCTTGGAAATCCCTGAGGGAAAAGCAATCAAGCCCTTCAAAGTCGGACGAAAGGAAATTCCTGCCTACTGTTGAAAGATCGAACCAGAGCCCAAGTCTATCAATGAGCCATGGTACAACCAGATCTTCCAATACCCCAAGAACGGGGAAACTGCCTTCATGAACGAAGAAGGCCAACACAGGGAAGGATTCAAAGCCAAGAGCATCATGGCCCTAAAATGCCTCGCCTCTCACTTTGTCATCCTTAGGGACATGCTGTACAAGAAACGCTACCAAGGACCCCTCCTACACTGCATCAGCCAGGAAGAGGCAAACAAGCTCATGAACGAAGTCCACAATGGGGCTTGCGGTCCCCACATGAACGCCAGAGCCCTGATGCAAATCAATCTCGGGATGGGCTACTACTGGATCTCCATGGAGGCAGACTGCATCCACTTTGTTCGAAGCTGCGACAAGTGTCAACGGTTCTCCAAACTCAATCATCTACCTCCCCACGATCTTTACTGCATGACTACGCCCTGGCCCTTCGCCACTTGGGGAATTGACGTCATCGGGAAAATCGCTCCACCGGGCAGCAACGGTCACGAGTTCATCTTAGTAGCCATCGACTACTTCACAAAATGGGTCGAAGGCAAGTCTTATAAGGTGCTCACCTCCAAGAAAGTCGCGCATTTCCTCAGGGAAAACATCATCTGCCGATACGGCATCCCGAACGAGGTCATATCAGACAACGGCTCACACTTCGAAGGAGAATGCGACAGACTGCTGGCTGAATTCAAGATCACACGCCACAAGTCTTCTCCTTACCGGCCACAAACAAATGGCGCCGTAGAAGCAGCAAACAAAACTCTCGAACGGATCATCCGAAAAATGACCACCCGAGGACGAGATTGGCCCGAGAAGCTGCACCTTGCACTTTGGGGCTACCGAACATCAGTCAGAACGGCCACGGGAGAAACTCCATTCGCCCTGACATACGGGATGGAAGCAGTCCTCCCCATCGAATTGGAAATTCCCTCACTCCAGTCTTTCTTTGGAAAATGACATCAACGAAGTCGAATGGCTCACGGCCGACACGACGAATTGGCTCTGCTAGACGAGCGACGACTAAAGGCCATGGAACACGTCCGAGCCTACCAAAGCAGGATGGCTAGAGCTTTCCACAAGAAAGTCAAGTCTCGAGACATCGGGGAAGGCGATACGGTACTCGAAGAAAAGCCTCCCACTCGAACCAACCCACTGGGAAAATGGGAACCAACATGGATCGGCCCCTTTGTGGTTCAAAAGATCTTCTCACGGAGGTGCCATGAAGGCAGCGGACCTAGACGGCAATCCACTTCATGAATCCGAGTCAACGGAAGCAAACTTCGCGAGATACTTCGCCTAAAGAAGAACAATCGTGCATCTCTTGGCACTCCATGTAATGTCGAACTACGCGAGACTGAGCCCTCTGGTCAGGGGAACGTAGGCAACCTTAATTGGTCCGGTCTAAAAACACACAAAAAAGTCAAAAGTTTGAATGTCAATCAAGACCTCCATCAAACTACACACTTTCCAAGAGCATGCCCCCACCATCACCTTGACCAAGTTAAATAACGGCGGCAACATCAAAGGACATCAAAAGGTCGCTCAGCATCAAACGACTGACCCATATCTGCTTCCAAGCCAGGGGCTTGTCTTCGCCCTCACGCGCTTCGAAAAAAAAAGAGCTCGAGCAAGGGTTCACAAAAAAAAAAGGGCTCAAGCAGAAGCTACAAAAAAAGAGGTCAAGAGCCCGATGCCTACAACAGGCAAGGAAGCCACGGAAAAGACCGTCAAAATGACTTGTCAGGGGATCATCCAACCTCTCAGCCAAACACAAAGCCCGAGCAAAGGGGATTGCCGTCAGGGCCCGGGCCGCTTCAGTCCGCAAATGCAACAGAAAAGTCCAAAGATGGACGCCGCCAAGATTCACAAAAGAAACAAAAGCGAATAAGAGATCTTGCGTCTCGACAAAGCTTTAAAAGTAAATCACAAATCACTAACGATTACAACATTTCTTGATGAGTTCAAGCACGGTCTACTCTCAAGTTCACAACATGCTAAAAGACAGCTTAATACATTTAACAAATAATGTGTTTGCAATGCAATGAATGGATACTTAGGAGGTCATTCCGCGCCATCTGCGCTTGTCCCCTCGCCATTCTTCCCTTTCTTCCCTCGTCCCCGAGGAGTCTTCTTTCGCTCCACGTGAGCTAGCTCTGCGTCTCTCGATCGAGATCGGGGTCCTCCCGATAGAGTCAAACAATCCGCGGCTCTCGGGGCTTCATTCGCCGTGCTTCGGCTCGGATCTCCTCCTGCGAGTGCACGAAGAGGACCTCTCTCCGTCGGTCGGTCAACTCTAGTCTCGTAGTCAAACAAAGTGTCTCCGTCACATCCTGAGGGTCAGACCAGGCTGCGGCACTCCTAAGGCAATAGCTACTACGGCAATTGGGCCCCCAGAATCGCTCCACGCTGCTCCCAAAGCCACTTGGGACTGCCCGATGCGGCCGCTCATACCGGGCCAATCTTGGGTAGTCAATCTGACACTCTCCCGACGTCTAAGGAGCACCGCGGGAGGGAAAGCGGAATACTTCCATACCCTCGGAAAATACGGAAAAGAGCACACTGGAGCGGCCATACAAAGAGGAGCTACCTCCGCGATCGCAAGGTCATCCCGGCCCAACAAAGGCTCTGCTTCATCCCAAGCTAGCAGGAAACAAGCGACGGAATATAGAAGGAGGACCAAGACAAACCTGGAACTCGACAACATAGGACCCTTCTGAGGCCCTCCTAGTCTCGATTCCCCGGTGCGGAACCCACCAGCGGATCGATGAGTACCAAGCCGTGCCATCCATCTCTCCCAGGCGGGTGATCCATATCCAACACAAGAGGTCGTCGGCCCGAGCAAATGACCGTGGGCTAAACGACGTCGGAGCCTCGGGCATGGCCTGAAGTCTCTCTCGCGACCACAAGGTGAGCGGAGCGGGGCTTCCCCCTCTCATGAACCGATCCCCGGTCGCCGGACGGTCAATACCATGAAGAGTCTCCCCCGGCACCAAGCGGGACAATATCCTCTCCGGCTCTGCGGTGCCCAACCACGTCTAGCAGCGCCGTCGCAAACCCCAAGGAGGCGGCCATGAAGAGCGATGCTATCACGCACAAGGCAAACGCATCCCGGGAGACATCACTCTCATCATCAACCATGAACCGCTCAGAGCGGCGCAGAAATGTCAATATGACCCGAATCAAGGATCATGCCCTGCACTTCTTCCAACGATGTCCGAAGAAAGCCTGCAAGCTTCACGCTCACGGCGGCACTACCAATCGAAAGGAAGCGAGATGGCCTCCACCTCCGGTCCTCAATCAAAGCCCGAAAATCCTCGAAGGTGGGCACCATTTCATTGTAGGAGAAGCAATACACATGCCTCCTAACATCCCGAACTTTGCGGCGGCCGCAACAACTCCCAATCGGGAACCAACTCCTTAAAGGACCAAAGCCAGAGGCAAAGTCGAAACCTTACCTCGAAAGCCCGCCTCTAATGCCTCATACGGCATCGCATCCACGTTTTCAGTTGCTCAAGGAAGTGTGCTTGCCGCTCCTGCGAAATCCTTGGCAAATTTCTTTGAACATACGAAGAATCCATGGCAAAAATGGAGGTTCCTAGAGAAAATAGGGAAGAAAGCTCGAAAATGGCTGCAAATGGGGAGTGAGGAAAGTCCAGACATCCGAAGAACATTTGTTTCCTCCCAAAAAGCAAAGATAGTCCGCACGGACCTCTTTGCATGATAGGTCTGTCCATACGGACCTCTTTGCATCTTGGCCCCACTTTCCCGGCCAAACGGTACAACAACCCTTTGTCCCCAGCGGGACCTTGCTCCAAAGCGCCCCAAACTACGGCCAAAGCCATTCCCGGAGCATACAGCTGCCCACAAACGCACTCCCAGCTCACGTGGCATGTACAAAAAAAATAATAGCAACAATTCCTAGGACAATTCCCGGGAATCACAAAGACACATTACATCTTAGAATAAAATACTTTGCAATACAAATGCGAATGTTTTATTACAGGTACATAAATGTATGTTGCTAAACAAAAAAAAGGGATATGGAAAGAGGGAAAGCAAATGAACCCTAGTCCGACTCCTCAGCATCATCATCATCATCAACGTCCTCAAGCGAGAAGTCGGGCATCCCGGAAAACTCGCCAGTCACACCCTCGTCGTCGGAATACTGGACCCCCTCCTGGGGTAGGTACTCGAGATACTCGGAAGGATCGAACCCGACAAAAGGATTGAAGTAGGCATGCTCTGACGAACCCTCACCCTGTGCATCCGGCGGAGGAAAGAACTGATGAAGGGTCTGCGGCCTCTGAGCTCCCGTGGACGTCCCGGCATCTATGCTATGCCGTCCCCGCGAAGGTCCCTCCTGTTGTGGCTTCAGCTCGGCTCTCGGTGGAGGAACGTCCACAGAATGCCTCGAAGGCATCGGCTCGTACGCCGGCACACGTCGCGAAGACCGGCAAGACAGCTTCGACGCCATCTTCTTCGCGAAGGACCGCATCGCCACATAACGGCGGGTCAGCATGTCATAGGCTCTCCCCGGGACCTGCACAAGCAAGCAGCCAAAGAAATGCTCATCAATACAGTCATACTCAACAAAAAGAGAAAAATACAGAAAAGATGCCAAGATGGAAAAGAGTAAGCACACTCACCGGCATGTCAGGATCCACTCGGTAGGCGGCGGGAGCACTGCTCGAGGGGACGGAGTACGAGACACCCTCCTCCTCGATGAATCCCCACGGACATATGTCAAATCCGGCCCAGGCACCGGAACCTCACAGGGGACCCTGCGGACCAGCCTCCCTCTCCCTCGCCAACACCTGTGGCGTCCTCAACTTCCTCCTCACGAAGGCCCCATACTCCTCTCGATACAAAACAAACTCATAGGCACTCACGCCGCCCAAATACCTCTCAAACTCCAGTACATCCATATCACGGGAATCCATCATCCCGAAAGGTGGGTCCCTCGGAGCCAAGGGGAGCATACCCGGGCCATGCTGCCAGAAGACCCTCTCTCCCAAGTACATAACATCGCAGGTCAGGCCCCGCAGCATCTTCCTCTGCGCTGTCACCACGGGAGCACCCTCGAAATCATCATCCTCATACCGAGCCCAGGGGTACAAAGCAAACCCCTCCGGGCTATCTCTCCCCAGATGCTCCTGCACATCCCCGTAGGCGATGGTGAGCTTCCCCCTGCTGGTCCTCCTCCTCCTCGCCGGGCGGGCCCAGCCTAACATGGCAGGATAGGCCGCTATGGCCCCAGGATCTCTATCCCACGGGAAGCACTGGAAGACCTCATAGAACCACACCTGTGACAAAAGCAGAAAAGGTTCAGTGCAAAAGAAAACGGAGAAATGACAGGTTGCTAATCAAAAACAGCAATAAACTCATACCTCCAAAGCAAAATCAAAACATGCCAAGGCGCCACGCCCGGCTAAACCGGTCCAAGGAGAAGTAAAGCTCGGCCGGGCCCGCCTCGCCCCCAAGCTATATCACGAGACCCTCTCCCGAATCAATCAAGCTCTCGGCGAGCAAAAGGAGCCGTGGTCGCGTGGTTCGAGAACAAAGTCTCGAAAGAGGCAAACCACGGAAAGGAGCGCGCCCAGTGCTCACCCGCCGTCACTGGCCAGGTACCCAGGCAATAGGCCCCAATGCGGCGTAATCCTCATCTCCACATCGTTGTACGGCATCCCCGGGCCCTGCGAGGAAGAGGCGCAAGCCCGGCGGCTCGGCCCGGCCACGTCCTCGGCTATCCTATCCCTCCAGCGCATGGCCCTCCTTTGAAGGAAAGCCCGGTGATAGCGGCAAAATCGGTGGGCGTCACCGTCGCCTCGCCCCGGCTCGAGATGGAAGGTGTGGGTGGTATCCCACCAATACTCAGATAAGCCTAGGAAGATACTCTTGTTCTTCCTCGTGTCGGAAACCCCAGTCAAGTTCTCCACAAACATGCCCAGGCCGGAAGCATAGACCAGCCTCCTAGGGCTCGGCCCGCCATCCACAGAGATGCTCCGGCGCTCTGCTTTGCCACGGCTTCGGCCTACGGCCTCGAGCGATCCCAGGAGTCTTCATCTTTTTGGCTTTCCCAGCCAAAAGCCCCTCATCCTGCAGGTAAACACAGCAAAGGTACGTCAGTCACAGTACTTAATACCAAAGCATATATAAAAAAAAAGAGGTCCATCACAAAACACGGCATGCATTACATATACTTTTCACATGTAACCCGTCACAAAATACGACATACATTACTTTCACATGCAACCCGTCACAAAACACGGCACATATTGCACATAATTTTCCCCACAAAGTCCGTCACCAAAACATGGCACACCTGTTTGCATTACACATTTCAAAACGAAAAATCCGTCCACTACACACACGTACTTTTAGACAAAAGGCTAGTCACAAAACACGGCACATGTCACATTTTTCACAAAATTTGTCCCTACATGGCAATTTTCTCACAATGTACATGCATAAATAGCATAAGGTACAAAACACCAAAGCATGCATTTCATTAGAGAGGCACTTTATTTTCACAAATAAGAGCTAATCTACACATTTTTGCACAAAATTCACATACCCACAATTTTTACATGCTCAATTTCAACAATTCATCAAGAATTTCACAAAAAAGCATGGCAAATGACAAAAGTCCCAAATATGCGAAAAACTAAAACCTAGTTCTAGCATTCAAAAATTCAAGCAAGAAATCAAGACTAAATTGATTTCTTACCTCCCCAGCGTTCCTAACTCGCCGATTATGCACCTCCGGATTCGAATACAACACATCCGAGTTCTTCGAAGAAGGCACGAAGGAGATCCAATTTCTTTGAAGCTCTATCCTTTGCTCGATCACTTCTTGGCTCCGTTGGCGACGCCCCCTCCTTGATCTTTCCGCCATTGCAAGCAATTCAAGCTAAAAATGGAAGATTTTGGACAACAATGGAGTTTTTCTTCCTTCTCTCTCTCTCGGATGCACGAACTAGAAGAAGAAGAAATGGAAAAGCCTCGGCATTTAAACCCAGTCAAAATCTGGGAACTGTAAAATTCAACACTGGTCCGTACGGACCTCTTTACAGCCCAGGTTGGTCCGTACGGACCTCTTTGCAATGAAGGGACAAATTACTTTTTTGCCCTTATAATCTTTGCCCCTGACTGTCCAAAGGCCTATTTCAGCAGATTTAATGCAGTTTGGTCCTTAACCCATCAACGCAACCGCCGGCCATCAGTGTAAGTCCGGATTCCGCCCACTAAACGACAACGCAATCACCGGCCATCAGTGCAAGTCCGGACTTCGCCCACTAAACGGCAACGCAAGCACCGGCCATCAGTGTAAGTCCGGACTTCGCCCACTAAACGGCAACGCAAGCACCGGCCATCATCGTAAGCCCGGATTTCGCCCACTAAACGGCAACGCAACCACAGGCCATCATCGTAAGTCTGGACCTCGCCCACTAAACGGTGAAACAAGCGCAAGAAGGAGCCCGCACCTCCAAGTACAAATCTCAAGGCACAAAACGCCTCCAAAACGCTCAACGGCAATTCAAGCACCGGCCATCAAAGTAAGCCCGAGCTCCTTCCCCAGTACGTTAAAAAGGGAATTCTTGCAAACCCGTACGAGACCGCATATCCCCAGCACCGGCCGTCATCGTAAGCCCGGACCTTGCCTGCTCAACGGTAACTCAAGCACCGGCCATCAAAGTAAGCCCGAAGTTACCTTCTCAGCAGAAAAAGCCCATACAAGGCCACGATAATCCCCAACGGATGAACACCGGCAGTCATCGTAAGTCCAACCTTCTCCCCAACGGACAAAGCACGAGACATCTACACCTCTCGCAATCAAAGCACAAGGAAGCCACGCCTCCACCAACCGCAGTCAGAAGACGATTCAAGTCCTCACGCATGACACAACCGCAGTCAGAAGACGATTCAAGTCCTCACGCATGACACAACCACGCATGTACGAAGACGATTGAGTCCTCACGCATGACACAACCACAAAAACCCGTAAGATCTGATTCAAGTCCTCACGCGTAGCACAACCGCGGTCGGAAGACGAATCAAGTCTTCCCACATCACTATCTCCGGCCGGAAGGCTTTAAACCACTCGGTCCGAAAGACCGTATAAACCTCCCAAATCACTATCTCCGGCCCGGAAGGCCTTAAACCACCCGATTCGGAAGATCGTAAAATTTCCATCTCAGGACACCACCATGTCCTCACAATCGACCTCGGCGGTCACCACATCTCAGGACGTCACCACGTCCTCACAATCGACCTCGGCGGTCACACCACAAACCATCTTCTCGTAAGATTACCCATCTTCTAGTAAGATTGCACACCCAGGACGCCGCCACATCCTCACAGTCGACCTCGGCGGTCACACCACAAACCATCTTCTCGTAAGATTACCCATCTTCTAGTAAGATTGCACATCTCAGGACGCCGCACGTCCTCTGATCGACCTCGACGGTCACACCACAAACCATCTTCTCGTAAGATTACCCATCTTCTAGTAAGATTGCACACCCAGGACGCCGCCACGTCCTCACAGTCGACCTCGGCGGTCAAACCACAAACCATCTTCTCGTAAGATTACCCATCTTCTAGTAAGATCGCACATCTCAGGACGCCACACGTCCTCACTGACCGACCTCGGCGGTCACACGACACTTTAGGGCACCACCACGCCCGCATACACTTACAATTTCACGACCTGCGAACTACTGACTAGGCTTGATTCTCGCCGGGGATACGTAGGAATCCTATCGCGGGGTCCGGCCACCGACCTATACGGATCATGCCACGACGTCCTTACCACCGACCTATACGGTCACCCGGGACGCCAGCGTCCTTACCATCGACCTCTGCGGTCGCGGGACGCCACGGCGTCCTTACCGCCGACCTCTGCGGTCACCCAGGACACGCCGCACGTCCTACCATCGACCTCTGCGGTCACCGGGACGCCGCGCGTCGTCCACCGCCGACCTCTGCGGTCACCCAGGACGCCACCACGTCCTTACCATCGACCTCTGCGGTCACTCAGGACGCCACCACGTCCTTACCATCGACCTCTGCGGTCACTCAGGACGCCACCACGTCCTTACCATCGACCTCTGCGGTCACCCAGGACGCCACCACGTCCTTCCCACTGACCTAAACGGTAACACAACAGGATACCGCCACGTCCTCACACCGACCTTCACGGTCACTTCCTATCCCAGCACGCGATCCAGATTAGGACCCTTATCTTATCGACGACCCCACTTCCTCCGTAAGTGACGTCGTCGAGGGGCTTCTGTAAGTACCCCAATCTGGATCACCCTCTTCCGAGCACATGGGAAATACCGCAGACTCACAAACGCATTCTCGAAGACCTTTGACAATCAAAACCCTCAAAAACCCCAAGCCAAACCAAGGAAGAAGCCTTTCTGGGATAAAAAGGGACAAAAGGACCTTTTGGGAATTATTCAGAAATTAGAAAAGCATAAATGGTCCGTACGGACCTCTTTGTTGCAATGATTACTGAATCCCCTTAAAGTCCACAATATTCCCTCAAATCCCGGAGAACATCATTACCCCCCTACATGGTTGGTCCGTACGGACCTCTTTGCATGCTGAGGTGGTCCGTACGGACCTTATTGCACCCAGACATAATCATTCCAAAATCCCCTTAAAGTCCAAGAGATTCCCGCAAATCGAGGAAAACCAAAATTCTGGATTACCTGCAAGGTCCGTACGGACCTCTTTGCAGTTTTCCTACACTATAAATAGAGGGCTCCCCCTCCATCATTTAGATACATCTCCCTCTTCTCTCCTCTCCCCCAAGCCTTCAGGCTCCCCTCTAAGACCCTTCGGGGCAATCCCGGCCCCTTTTGGATCCTTTCGAGGCCTTTCGAGCCCCCTTGTGATGCTCCGAAGCCTCTCCGAGAGCTCCCGCGATGCTCCCACGCTTCCCCAAGGCACTCTCGAGGTACTCTGAGGCCCCTCATGGTACTCCGAGGCCTTGCCTGGTCTTTCCCGAGGTGTCCCGGCTCTTTCCAAGTCAAACCGACAATCCCGGCCCACGCCGAACCTCTGCCCGAATCCAACCAACGATTCCAACACAGCCGAACCTCTGCCCAAATTCAACCAACGATTCCAAGGCACGTCGAACCTCTGCCCGAGTGATCCCTGCGATCCCAACGCACGCCGAAACTCTGTCCGCAGACAACCGACACATCCCGAAGCAATCCCGGTCCGTACCGGAACACTATTTCATCCTCAGACACTATTCCCCAGCGGAAGACAGACACGAACCAACATAGGTAAGGCTTCCTTCCTACACTATTTCGATACATTTAAATAAAGCAGTGTACAATGTAGACATCCGATATAACATGCATTTTTAAAAAAGCACATACACACACACACAACAGTTAAAGAATATTAGGGGTATCCGAAAGACTCGTTTTACGAGGCGACTCGGGTGAGCTCTAAGATTCTAATATTCTCTTCCCGAGGAGTCATCTGACCTCCGAACTCAAAAATCTCATCACACAACAAAAACAGTTTATTTTTAAACTGATGCCCTTTTTCAATGTTTTGGGCTTAATAAAAACGGTGTGGCGACTCTACAAGCAAAACACAGCGAGACACCTACAACGCACCGCAAAACGGAATAAGCCAGATGTCGGGGCGCGAACGCGCTGCCTATCGGATCCGGGCGACATTCCCGAACGCGACCAAACGCGAGACGTGCCGGGGCCAAATCCGCGCGCGAGCCGGATCCGGGTAGTTTCACGATCGACGAGCCAAACGACTCGAAATTGTAAAATTGCATGAAATGTAAATGACGTTCGACGGATCAAACGGTCCGAAATTGTAAATGACAGAAATTTAAATGACGTTCGACGGATCGATCGATCCGAAATTGTAAATGACAGAAATTTAAATGGAACGGGGCCGGAACGCCGTTTTAACCCGAGATTACTTCTCTTATGGGAAGAGAAGAGGATCTAGGGGCTAAAACGTATCAGACCCCGTTAGACGGAGGCGTCTACATTTCAAAGATGTTCGTCCGAAACGGTTATAGCGACTGGCGCGTAAACCGAGGCAGAATGAGAGATTAGGGAGAGGGAGTTATACCTATGGCTAGGGTCGACTCCTTTGGCTCGGGGGGTGTATACGGGATACGAAAAGTGGTTTGGGATGGTGTTTTAAGGTGGTGAGGGGCGTATTTGATCAAAATACGAAGGTTTCACGCGAATCGAGATGAAACGGGGGCTCGGGAAGGGGTGAAACTCAGTTGGGCCGTGGCTATGGTGAATTTGGAGAGTGATTTTGTTATTGTAAATGGCTTTGACAGCCTTGGTATTTATAGGTGAAATATCAGCATGAGTCGGGACGGACTTAGCTTGAAATTCATGGGGTTTTGTGAAACTTTGGAAATTGGAGGGACTTGCTGGCAATTCTGGTATGCCTGCAAAAGAGTCTGGCCGGACTGAGACTGTATACCAGGGGTATTTTAGCCTTTTCTCCTTAATTTTTGATTGAAAGGTGACTAGAGGGAGGTGGCATGCACGCCACGTGTCCCATGACTCACCAGGCCTTGTGGGAGTTCGTGCCCGGGTCCCGATTTTGTCCATTTTTAAAATAACAATCCGGAAAATGTCCGAAACGCCCCCGGAAAGTGCCGAAAAGTGCGTTTTTCAGGGAAAGTCGTACTTTTACGTGTGATGACGTGTGTTAAGTACGTTTCGACGTCAGGATGCACGGGGCAGTCCAGGGATGTCTCGTTGGCTTGGAAACGGGGAGCTTAACGGGTTCCGGTTAACCTGGAGCGGGCCAGTTAACGGATTCCGGTTAACTTTCTAACGGATTTTGACGATCCAGATTTGGGAACTTACACCCCATTGTCTCTGTGATATAAGGGATTTGTAAACATCCTATGTCACCACTATATATAACAGACAACATTCAACGTAATAAAGTAATGTCATCTTGGCTATTTTGATATTACGTCATTTTTCATCCAGTTTATCACTATAGAACTCGACATCTCATCCATCACGCCAGACGGTATTAGCCGTATACCATCCCGGCAAGTCGTTTGTTCGTGATTTTAGGTTATAATATCTGGATTATAACATATTGATGTACTAAAACTGATGTGGATTGTTTCATGCATCATCATAGGGTTTTGCAATAATTAATTCAAGGGGAAATTATCAGTGGATCCTCAATCCCAAGTCAAACGACCAATTAAGATATGAATTTTGAAATTTAACCAACTAATCCGGCTTCATAATCAAAATTCCACCTAATCCTTCATACCCAAAAATATAAAACTAACCCCCTCTCTCTCTCTCTCTCTCTCTCTCTCTCTCTCTCTCTCTCTCTCTCTCTCTACCAACCCTTACCCTTCCCCTTCCCCTTCCCCTTCCCTTCCGGCGACCCTTCTCTCCCCTCCGGTGACTACTCCCCCTATCTCCGGCGACTCTCTCCTCTCCGGCGACCATCTTCCTCTCCTCCGGCGAGCTCAGTTCTACTTGTCTAATTCTTAACAGTTTCTTCTTTTTTCTCCGTCCGTTATTCTAAATTTTACCTACTAGTGCAGAACACGGCGGTGGGCCGGTGGCCAATACGATTCCGACCAAGATTGTGACCGGGAAAGTCACTTCAACATTCTTAGATGCAGTGTCCCCCCAAAATTCGCCGCCTCTGCCGATGAAGACGTTGCCGAATTTGTGGAGATTGCCAGATTCAAGAACATCATTAACGGCGGAAATGAGGAGCAGCATAAAAGAACTAAAAACAAGTGAACCTATTTGTCCGTCTGTTGGTACTTGATTTCTCAATCTTTGTATGTCTGTCGGTTCTTGATTTCTAAGACTTAGGGATGGATATTGTTTTATTTATGTAGTTAGTTGTTCAACAATGTCTTTAGTGATGATACTCTTTGATTTTGTTCTGCACGCCTATATGGTATTCGGGCTGGATTGCATTCTAGGGTGATCTTTTCATGTAGGGCTTTGATGTCCATTTTTCTGACTGGGTTTATGTTTTGTTTTCAGCTCCAATTGTTGATAGAGATGGCTGGGATACTGCTGTACCACCACCAATGGCACCTTCTGCTACGGGCTGGGATTGATTATTTAGGAAAATGTGTTTTTTCCCTTTTATCTTATTTGGAACTTGAAAACATTAATCCTAGATGGGTGTATTGTTGAAAGTTTTTCGAGTAGTTTTGATGGTTATGTTTAAGAATGCTAAATTTTGGATCAAGTGTCATTTTTTATTATTATTATTATTAGATTGAGGATGCTCTTGTTTTATGTTAAAGCTGCATTATGAGTTCATTCATTGCTTTCTTTCTGGATTTAGTTGTGTGATCACAAGTAACTAAATCCTTATCACAACTTGACTATGAAATTTGGTGAAATATGTCAAATAATCTCATAAAATTGCAAATATAGAGGCTATAAAGGACTAAAACAACAGTAAACTTAACAAAAAACAATGGTGAACTTAAGTAAAAATAACTGTGAACATAACAAATATGTCAAATAATCTCATAAAATTGCAAAAATAGAGGCCATAAATGACTAAAACAACTGTGAACTTAACAAAAAATAAAGTGAACATAAAAAATATGTCAAATAATCTCATAAAATTGCAAAAATAGAGGTCATAAAGGACTAAAACAACTGTGAATTTAACAAAAAATAACAGTGAACTTAAGTAAAAACAACAGTGAACTTAAGTAAAAAAACTGTGAACATAACAAATATGTAAAATAATCTCATAAAATTACAAAAATAGAGGCCATAAAGGACTAAAACAACTGTGAACTTAACAAAAAACAATAGTGAACTTAAGTAAAAACAATTGTGAACATAACAAATATATCGAATAATGTCAAAAATTGCAAAAATAGAGGTCATAAAGGACTAAAACAACTGTGAACTTAACAAAAAACAACATTGAACTTAACAAATAGGTCAAAAAATCTCATAAATTGTAAAATAAAGGTTATAAAAGACAAAAAACAACTGTGAACTTAACTAAAAAAAATATGTAAATTAAGTAAATAATAGTCATTTTCATGCAGAAATTATGAATTTAGCTAAAACAACTGTGAACTTCTCTTAATTGTTATTGGAACAAATGTAAAAAATAACTGTGAACTTATCAAAAACAACTGTGAACTTGTAACAAATGTGAACTTTTCAAATTTGCTTCAAATTATATGTTGATGCTACTAGTTTGATTCGTATTGACGATACGAAAACAACGGTGGCTTTAGATTTTTTTTTTTTTTTGAGTTTTAGATCTTAAGATATTTCATTTTAAAGTTTTTGGTGGAAAAAAAAACGAAAAAACAAGGAGGGAAAGGGATAGGGACAGCGACAGCTGTCCCTTTTATGTCGCATGGGGTGTCTTTATCAAAAATGGGGTGTCATTATAAAGCGTGGACCTGGTAGAATTTCTTCAAAATGTGTGTCTTTGGTGGTTATTTTCATTAGGGTAAGGGACTATTTGATAATTACCCCTTAATTCAAATATATAGTACAAGTGAACCTAAAAATTGAAACTTGGAATATAACCAAAGTAAAAATTAAATTACCAGCATTATTGAAATTATGAGTATATTCTCCCTCCGTACATCCCATCTTATGTTACCAAAAAAAAAAAAATTATTTTAAAATTGGATAAATTACAAATAAGGGCCTAAGTTTGCACCCCGTTCGCGGAAAGGGGTCTGATGTTCTAAATTTGACGATTTAGGGTCTCAAGTAACCAAATGTTGGCAATTAAGGGCTTTTTTGACGGAATCGTTAGTTTCTGGGTTAAATCACCATGTGCGGGTCACGTGCCAAGTAAAGGGGGTTGAAACTGTAAAATGTTAAATTCTAGACCCTAAAAAATAAATTTTAAAATTACAAAACACCCCCTCTCTTCTTTTAAAACCTAAATAAAATAATAATAATAAAATAATAATAATAAAATAATAATAAAATAATAATAATAATAATAATAATAATAATAATAATAATAATAATAGTAATAATAATAATAATAATAATAATAATAATAATAATAATAATAATAATAATAATAAATAATAATAATTATTATTATTATTATAAAAGCCATCTCTCTCTCTCTCTCTCTCTCTCTCTCTCTCTCTACAAATTCCGGCCGACCTCACTCCACCTTCCCTCACCATCTCCGGCCACACTATCACAAGGCTCCTCTCCTCCATTATTCAGTTCACCCATCACCACCATTCAACTCCTTCCTCATTTCCGACCGGCCACCATTGTTCTTGATTACAGAAACCCAAATTTGGGTTTGATTTCGGAACTCCGGATTTGGGTTAGATTTTCGAAACCCAGATTTAGGTTTGAATTTGCGTGATATTTTGCTTGATTTTGGAACATCGGATTTGGGTTTGATTTGAAAACATCAGATTTGGTGATTTTGAATTTGGTTTGGTTTTGATTTTGCTTAAGTTTGAAAACCCATTTTTGGGTTTGATTTTTAATTTTGTTTTGATTCGGTTTGGGTATAAAGAATGAAGATTTTTGTAAATTATGTTGGGACAAGGGCAATATATGATATCTTATAAGAAGAGATTTGAGAATACATGCAAGTTGCCAGTCAACTAGTTGACATTTTTTAAATACATTTTCCTCTCTTTTTTGGCTTTTAAAACAAAAATACCAAAATTAATCTCAACTTGCATGCAACGTTGAAATTTCAGCACATTTGAAATTGAACAAAGAAAACGCGTAATGGAGTATGGAGGAATCTTTGCAATTGACTTGGTTGACCTCGATTAACATTACAAGTCTCCTTCCTGCAGCATGGAAGTACCCCATACCAAATATAATGGCCATGACTTCTTTGTATCAAGACACATGTATAGTTTATATATTCCCTCTATGGATATCAAAAAAATATTTTAAATTTACTTTTGATGACATTAATCAATTTAAAACGAAGGAACTACTGTATATTCATATACAGTTTATATATTTATACTCTATACGTGTGTCTGTGTGCATGTTTTGTCTATAATTTGTGTGTCCGTATGTGTATTTGTCTATAAATTATTAAGTTAATTACAAGTGAGTAAAATTAATTAATTACATACTCACATAAAGTACTTATATAAATACTTGTGAGTTGTCAAATATGAGTATTTTCTGGAAATAGGTGTACTAAATTCACTCCCTTCTCGTTTCAAAAATAAAGAGGTTCAATAAATAAGAAAAAAAAAAGGTGAAAAAGATAATGTGTTGTGAATGGAAATGGTCAAAAGGGCGGCCCGGCCCGGCCCGTTTGCCACAAACCCGCGGGAGAAACGGGTATAAGCCTGTTTGTCCGTATCACCAAATGGGCCTAAACCCGGCCCATCCCATCCCAAAATGCCCGTCCAACCCCGCCTATTTGATCCGTATCTGAAGATCCGCAGGGTTAAACAGGGTTTTTCATTTTTTTATTTTTTTTTTAAATCAGAAAAAGCCTGGAAAAAATAAAAAGTAATTTAGTATTTAATAAGGTATTTTCAAAAATATAAAGTCACTTAAACATAAGAAAATTAGTTGCTTTATAAATATAACAAAACAATAGTTTATACGGTATCAACAAATAAAAATTATTCAAACTAAATTATTTTCTAAAAGGCATAAATTATAACTTTAAGAAAACAATTTAGTTTAAATAATTTTTATTTGTTGATAAATAGCATATATTTCTTCTTTAAAAAATAAATTAAATGAGGTAATAATGTAATTAATTTAATAAAAGAAACTTTATAAATACTTATTTCATAATTTTTTAGGAGGAATTTTCATTTTATTCAAATAATACAATTTAAAATTACATAGTTTTAAAACAAAAATTCTTCAAATCTTCAAATGAAAAGTGTTCAAACTTAACAAAGTATTGAAAATAAATGAGTATTCAAATTTTCAAACTAATTATGGTATTCAAATCTTCAAAGTTTTCATATAGCTTTAGCTATTCAATATTGTTATTGATTCAAAGTTTTTTAATTTGTTGAATTTTTCTAGTATCTATCTTGCAAAAACTTCTCGTTGATATTGTATTCTTCGATGCTTTCATAATCATCGTTTTCAAGATGCCGTAATTTGCCTTGTTTTCTCAACTTCGCGTCATCCCAGTCCGCAAGACAAATCAATCTCTCGATAAAAGCGAGTTTTATTTGTTTTTGCTTTGACATTGCCACTCTTCCTGCAGTACTAAAAGCAGCCTCCGATATTACCGTGGATACCGGAGGAATAAGTAGATCACGTGCAACCATCGAAAGAATAGGATAAATATTAGCATGCGATTTCCACCATTGTAGCACATTGAAGTTTTTAAAACTTTCACCATATAAGGGGTAATATGGGCTTTCAAGTTATTGGTGTAATTTATCTACACCACTTTAAAAACTAGTACTAGAAGATTATTAAGTTTTTCCTTTTGTCATGAAACCCCATTCTTATTTTTAACATTTTTATTGCTTCACTCCATTTTCTTTCGGATGTTGTGTTTGATCCATTTAGTGTTTACTATAGTGGTCGAACAAACGATATATTATTGTGTGAATTTCCCTCAAACAAGTCCCCTAATGAGGAGAACTTAATCCTGGAATTCATTAAAGTCGCTAATTAGGAAACTACGAGAAAATGTTTATAATATTTTATGAATTTAGTTTCCATTTTCATAACGGCACCACAAAACAAGTCATGTGATCTAAATTGCCTAATAACTTCACTTAGTACATTTATTTCACGACCCAAAAGATGGGAGGTGGGATAATAACTTCCCGAAAAAATCTTATTTACCCTCCACCAAGGTTTAAGTAAATCTAAAATCTCGTTAGCTATCGACCAATTATACTCACTAATTGTAGTTCATTTGTTTACTAGAAAAGTATTCCGTGAACATCACCCTATATTCGACAGCTCTTTTCAACATTTTATATGTTAAGTTTCACTTAATATCCTCGGCCACTTGAGGTTTCTTGTATTTCATGTTATAAGCGGCGCATAAATCGGCATAAATTTTCAACCTTGGGTCGGAATTTTTTATAACATGGGAGGTCGTGTTGATACTATTGGTAACAGACTTTAGTGAGTGGATCAAATCTTGGACAAATAGATTAACAATGTGACATGCACACCTAATATAAAACAAAGCGCCATCTAGGAGAGGATTAAAAGCTTGGATCAACATTGTGGCGGTGAGGGTATTGTAAGTCGTATTATCAAATGATATTGTTAAAATTTTGTTAGTGATAACATACTCACTCAATACATTATTAATGACACTTGTACATTTCAAAACCGTGTGGGGATAGGGCATTGTTTTAAAGGAAATCATCATCTTTTGCAACATCCACTCCTCATCAATCCAATGAGCGGTTATACAAGTAAAGGTTTCAGAACTAGAACTTATAGTGGCATTCCAAGCATCGGTGGTCAAGCAAACACTACCCTTGAAATTTTAAAGGTCGCTCGCTAGTTTAAGTTAACGAGTTTGGAAGAGCCTCTTTATATGCCTAGTAATTTTTGGCGGCTCATTGGTTGGTATGACGAGTTGAGCCCTATAGAATTGTGGGTGAGTCTATCATCATCCGAATATGAAATAGGCAATCGACAACTCACTAGTAACATCGTTATCAAATCGGTATCCACTTTTGGATAAGTGATACATGGTATATTGAGTTATGTTTGCACGGTACCATCTATCCCTTTAGCGGCTTCCCGATCACGTTTATCCATGTGACTCTTTAAATGGGAGGTACCATTAACACCTGCCAGGTTGAAAATTTTTGATCACCTCTTGCATTTGACATTTGTTTCGCCGTCAACAATTACCAAATCATATAAATGGGCATACTTGTACACTCTAGATTGTGCCTTTGCCTTACCCTTACCCCTTACCCCACTAGGTGCACTACCCGAGGCAACATCGTTAGTAGGTGTATTTGGAATTGTGCAGTTTCGTCAGTGACTTGTATATCATTATCGTTATCCTCATCCCCCTCCCCACCTTCATCTATGTCTTCTATTTGATGATAGGTCCTAGATGTATAGTTTGTGTTGGGCTTATTTATCCAATTTGGGGTCGAATACGGAGTATAGCCGGGAAATGCAGGGGTATTGATTGGGATCAAGGATTGATTAATTAGATCAAACATGATTTGATCATTATGTTGCAAAAGGAAATTATCAATTGGTGCTAAATTTTAATGGGGTACATTTTGTGGTATTTGATTTTGTGGTGGAGGTTGGGATATGTAAATATATTATTAACTAGATATTATATAATAACTAGCAATATAAATTAACTAGTGAGCATACCAGAAGTATCTAGCTGGGCCAAGCGAGTAAAGCCCAGTCCTCAAGCAAGTCATTTCTACCCATTCTCAATGGGCCAGGCCCAATCGTTACATGATTCAAAGCCCATCTCATGCATTAGTCGACTAATTTCATTGTCCGACCTATTAGGTCCCGACCTAGCTTAGTCCGACCTTATGACCCAGTCATATTTCGGGTACGATCCAACTCTACCCGACAGTCAGGTCGACCCAAACACAAGTGTCGACCTTGACCTACCGAAGCAAGCGTCGACCTAACGGTTACAGGCGTACAAGCAATAATTCTTTCCATAACCGGTTCCCTACAAATCAGGAGCCATATCAGGACACGTTCCCATGATGTGTAACTGTCCCAAGAATCACGGAGCTCATGTAGCCCACCAAAAATAACCGCTCTCATCAACTATAAATACTTCATCAATACCACGGTTATAAGGTAACTGCTATTTTGTTAACAGAATTCCATTATTCAGTACATTTTAGCTCTCCAATCATCAAATACTTACTCTCACGCCCGAGGGTCTAAGCCGGAGACACATCCGGCTAGTCGTGGGTTCTGATTTCAGGTCAAGGAGCTAGGTGATCAGTCCTGCCACGTGGAGGAAGATTGATAAGCACATTTCCTGCGGCATCAGTTTGGTTCCATTGCCGGAAAACGAGTGCAAAGCTTGACCTCGAAGTTTCTCTTCAATCCACAATCATGGTAACCCCAGACGGGCATGTTGCAGAGGCTTCTGATAAATTCAATGAAGTGAATGCCAACACCAATGCTACTACCAATGTGAATGCAGATTTGCCTCCTCCTCCTCCTCCTCTTCGTCATCATGCTAGGGCAACATGCTCTAACAGTGTAGCTGATGGCAGAGGATTGCCAGATGCAAGGAGAGAGAAGCGTCCTATGGAGGGACAAGGAGTTCCACCTCCTCCAAAGCATCCAACTGGACAAATGAATATTGGAAACAGGGCAGGTCCCTCATCCAATCCACTGAGTAGAAAGGAAATGCTGATGGAGCGAGCTCAGATTCTGGCTGAGTTATTGGCAATGGAGGGCGGAGCAGGCGGATAGAAGGTCTGAGAGAGTGGCCCCATCTCAAATTTCTAATAGGGAGCGTGCCAGGAGCACCAAGCCAAACGAAACTGTGGGTCAGAGCGTTGATCAAAGGATGGTGGTTCGACCTCAATCACCCATTCATGTTCCGAGTGACGACCTAAGGGCCAATCTCACTTGGAACAGGGAGCAAGAGGCACAGTCGGACCTGAGGACGCAGCTAGGGGCAAACCGAAGTAGGCGTAGATCTCCAGCCAGGACAGAGAGGTCCCAATCCCACAAGGGAAGGAATGGGCGCAGGTCGCATATGAGAGAGGGGAGGCGCAGGTCGCCACCCGGGGATGATAGGCGCAGGTCGCCACTCAGAAACGAAAGGCGCAGGTCACCAACAAGAGATGACGGGCGCAGGTCGCCAGTCAGGTCAGTAAGGTCACCTTCCCACAAGGATAGGAGAAGCAGACAAGTAACTCCCCCCAGAAGTGAGGGTCAAAGGTCAAATGTTGTTCCCCCTGCTGGAGAAGACAGACCCGATGCTAGGGAGTGGCTGCTATGGAAAAGGAAGTTTGAACAATGGGAGGCTGAGAAGAAGAGTGATACTGGAAAGGTCGAACGAATTGACTTTGCTCTTCGACCCTTATCCAAGGATTTGATCGATAGTCGACCTCCCGCTGGTTTCAGATTACCCCTCCTAGAGAAGTACTCAGGGGCAACCAATGCAAAAAGCCACATGGCACACCTAGAAGCTACGATGTGCTTTGTCGCCAATGAGGACGAAAATATGTGCAAAGCCCTCATAAGCACACTCACAGGGGCAGCCCTAACATGGTTCAATGGTTTGGCAGCTGGTAGCATCTCCTCCTGGATGAGTTTGAGGACAAAGTTCCTAGAGCGCTTCTCGACTGCTGGAGCTCGAAAAGTGACTGTCACCGACCTAAACAACTTGGTGCAAGGGAAAAGTGAAAGCTCCATGAGCTACTACACCATGTTTAAAGAAATGGTTGACAAGATTGAAGAGGATCTCACTGACAGGGAGGTGATCAATTGTTTCCGAAATGGCATTTCACTCCCCTGACGGTGAGTCGAACAAAAATAATGAATGCGGTTGAGTTGGCCCCACCAGCCCCAATGAACCCAGGCAACAAGTTTAGAAGGGACAATAGCAAATACTGTGATTACCATAAAGATACGGGTCACCTCACAGAGGATTGCTTAGGCTTGAAACGTATCATCCAGAGAATGGTCGACCAGGGAAGGCTCGACGCATATGTGAAAAGGCCTCAAACTGGTGGAGGCGAGCAACCAGCAGGTGGACATCAGGGACCAAGGCAACCCAGATTGAACTTGGGGGTCATCACAGAGCAGGCCAACAACACAGCTATCAAACATAAAATCTTTCAACTCAACAAAGCCCCATATGTGCCTCCAAAGAGAGATGTCAGAGAGGAGGTGATCAGCTTCTACCCCCATGAGTTGGCAACTAATATGGCGGCTAGAAAGCAAGTTCTCATCATCCCAGGTCTTATCGACGGATGTACGACGAGCAGACTCTTAGTCGACACCGGGGCCTGCAAAGATATTTTATTCTACAAAACCTTCCAGGAGATGGGTCTTTCCAACGAGCAGCTTGAAAGATATGATGGCAGGTTGGAAGGCTTCACAAATCATCGAGTCGACGCTAAAGGACAAATCGAGCTAGACGTCGACCTAGGCCAACACCCTTACAGGGTCGTTTCTAAGGTAAAATTTATTGTGATAGATGTGAACAGTGACTATGCTGCTATCCTTGGTATTCCTGGTCAGGTCGCACTTGGAATGGTGGCGTCAATCCCCCATCAGCGAGTCAAATTTCCAACCCCTGTTGGAGTCGGTTGTGTACAAGGCACAGCTCGAGCATATCTAGATCATGTCCTACGAGAAAGAAAGAAAAGAGAGCTGGAGATTGAAACGGCAGAAGGATACTTAAAACTGTCCCAGTCAGTCACCAAAACTACTCGACTGTCAACGATCACCAATGTGGAGGAGTCGACCTATTACTCAGACGACGAGGTCATGCTTGAGTCGACACGTCACTCCAAAGCCACAGCGGTCGATCCAGATGTAGTTATGGTCGACCAAGTCATCATAGGCAACCTATGCCTCCAGGTCGACAATAACTCGGGGGCCACCACCGATGAGATCGCTGATAAGCTAGATGACATGATAGCTGAGGAAGCTCCACATTTGGGGGCCGAAGAGAGGCAGAAAGTGAAGGAAATCATCATTGAGACCCTACAGTTCAGGGATGGCCCGGAGCTAGAGGCTGTTGATGAGCTAGAATTAGTGATCACAAACCCCTCTTATCCGGAGCAGAAAATTCAAATAGGAAAGCAGCTATCAGACGAGGAGCAAGCAGAGATCGTTGAGCTGCTGAAAGAAAGTAATTATGTCTTTGCATGGCGAGTAGAGGACATGAAGGGAATCAAGGAAGAGGTCGCCATTCATAGGCTTGAGGTTAACCCGACTATAAAGCCCAGACCCCAGAAATTGAGAAGCTTTGCTCGTGATAAGGAGGAGTCCATAAAAGCTGAGGTACAAAAACTTTTAAGCGCAGGTATAATTAAAGAGGCCACTCATACAACATGGTTGGCTAATGTGGTTATGGTGAAGAAGTCAAATGGCAAATGGAGGATGTGTGTCGACTTCACCACTCTAAACCTTGCTTGCCCGAAGGACAGCTATCCTCTTCCCAGAATTGACAAACTTGTTGATTCCATTGCTGGCCACTCTACCCTCAGCTTCCTAGACGCTTACTCGGGCTACCACCAGATTAAGATGCATGAGGATGACATAGTGAAGACAGCATTTCAAGCAGCTGGAGGCATCTACTGCTACAACATGATGCCATTTGGATTGAAGAATGCAGGAGCAACTTATCAACGCATGGTAAACAAGGTCTTTGATTCACAAATTGGCCAAAACATGGAGGCCTACGTCGACGATATGGTCATCAAAACTAAGGCCGGACGTCACGTGGTCGACCTAAAAGAAACATTCGCCAATCTGCGAGCAAACGACATGAAGCTCAATCCTAGCAAGTGTGTCTTTGGAGTAGCAGCTGGCAAGTTCCTTGGATTTATGGTGTCTCAACGGGGCATAGAAGCTAACCCAGAAAAGATCAAGGCTCTAGTCGACATGAAGGAACCTACAAGTATAAAGGAGATGCAGCGACTTAACGGCAGGGTGGCAGCCCTAGGTCGTTTTATATCCAAGTCGGCTGAAAGGTCTCTCCCCTTCTTCAAATCATTGAGGGGGACAAAAAACTTTGAGTGGACGGCCGAATGTCATTCGTCGTTCCAACAACTCAAAGAATACCTTGCTACTCCCCCACTATTGAGCAAGGCCACTACCGGTGAGACCTTGTTCGTGTATCCTGTCTGTGGGAGACAAGTCAGTGGCAGCAGTCTTGGTTAGAGAAGAGGAAGGTCATCAAAAGCCAGTTTACTATGTTAGCAAGGCCCTATCAGATGTAGAGGGCAGATATTACAATGCAGAAAAGGTTGCATATGCTCTAGTCGTAGCCTCAAGGAAGCTGCGAGCTTATTTCCTGGCTCACCCTATTGTTGTGCTCACAAATGCCCCCTAAGAAAAATTCTTCATAAACCAGAAAGTTCAGGTCGCTTACTCAATTGGTCAATTGCCCTCACGGAATTCGACATCGAGTATCGACCTCGAAAGGCATTGAAGGCTCAAGCTCTAGCTGATTTCTTGGTCGAGCTGACGTTCACCAAGGAAGATAGCGAGGTGCGAGCTCAGAAAGAGAAAGTCAAAGGGAAGGAGCCAGAGTCCCAAGTCACCATCAACCTACCCGACAATTGTTGGAAAGTCTACTCGGATGGGTCAGCAACCAAGAGTGTCAGTGGAGCTGGGATAGTTCTGATTGAGCCAGAATCTGGAACAGTATATGAGGAGTCACTAAGGTTCAAGTTCGATGCATCCAACAATCAGGCAGAGTATGAGGCCTTAGTGGCAGCTATTGAGTACGCCCAGTGCTTTGGAGCGACTAAAATCATGGCCTATTGTGACTCACAGTTGATAGTCAACCAGGTCCGAGGAGAATACGAGGTGTTGAACTCTACTCTAGTCAAATACCACGACCTGGTGAGGAAATTGACAAAGGATTTGGAGTTTTGGGGAATCCAGAGGATTGGTCGAGAAGACAACGAGCTAGCCGACCTACTCTCAAAACTGGCCACATCAGATGATCCACATGAAGAGCCCATCTCCTACCTTGAGAACCCAGCTTATGAAAGGGTCAAAATCCAATGCATTGAGGACCCCTCTAGAAATTGGGTTTATGAGAAGTGCTGGATTGAAGAGATGAAGGCATACTTGGAAAGTGGCGAGCTCCCCGAAGACGAGAAGAAGGCTCGAGCTGTCAAAAAGAAAGCTCCAAGATATGTCATCCAAGGAGGCATGCTGTTCAGAAGATCATATACCAGACCCTTATTGAAGTGCATTCATCCTCAAGAAATCACACAGTTGATGCATGAGGTTCACAGTGGAATTTGTGGTGGACACCCGGGGGCCAGGACTCTAGCCGACAAGTTGATCACCTTGGGATATTACTGGCCGCACATGAGAGCAGACACCCATGACTTTGTGCAGCAGTGTGACCAATGCCAAAGGTTTGCCAACCTACCTCATCTGCCTACGACTGAGCAAACCCCCGTGATTGCAGCTTGGCCATTTGACATGTGGGGCGTCGACTTAATTGGACCCTTCCCACCCGCCCGAGGAAATTGCAAGTATGTGATCGTTGCAATCGACTACTTCACCAAGTGGGTCGAAGCTAAACCACTAGCTCGCATAATACAGGAAAATGCAATCAACTTCATTCATGACTTCATCTGGTGTAGATTTGGTTTTCCTCGAGCCATAGTATCAGACAATGGCTTACAATTCTCAAGGGCTTTCGAAGTAGAAATGACTCGAGTAGGGATCAAGCATTGGCAGTCATCTATTGCCTATCCTCAAGGAAATGGGCAAGCTGAAGCAGCAAATAAACTCGTCCTATCCGCACTAAAGACAGGCTTGGTTGGTCGACGTAACAATTGGTTATACGAACTCCCCCTTGCTCTTTGGGCAATTCGTACAACCACTCGGGGGCCTACGGGGGAAACCCCATTCGCTCTCACATATGGATCAGAGGCCATGGTACCTGCTGAACTCAGATTTCCTACTGCTAGAGTGACTTTCTTTGATCAAGAGCAGAATGACACTAACAGATTGATCGACCTGGACTTAGTCGACGAAAAGCGAGATACAGCTTACCTGCGAATGGTCAACTACAAGCAGCGAACCAAGAGTTATCAAGACAAGAGGGTAAAGACTAGATCATTCCAAGTAGGGGATCATGTGTTAAGAAAGATTGAAGCAACTGGAAGGAGAACCCAACAGAATAAACTGTCTCCCAACTGGGAAGGTCCTTACATAGTTACTCGAGTCGTCAAAGAAGGGACTTACATGATTGCCCATCCTGATGGTGAAGAGCTGAAGCACCCATGGCACGCTACTCACCTCATCAAGTACTACTTCTAAAGTTCAGATCTATAGCTCAGTTTGAAGTTAAGGCAGTTCCCAGTTTATCATAGTTCTAGCTTTCCATTTAATGTAAACGTTTCCCTACTTCAATAAAAATCGCACTTTTGTTCGACCAAAAATTGTGTTACACTAACTTCAACAAGCTCGACTCTTAGTCAGCTTCGTTTAACAAGCTCGATTATTAATCAGCTTCGTTCATTTAAACAAGTCCGACTCTTAGTCGACTTCGTTCTAACAAGCTCAATTCTTAATCAGCTTCGTTCATTTAAACAAGTCCGACTCTTAGTCGACTTCGTTTTAACAAGCTCGATTCTTAATCAGCTTCATTCATTTAAACAAGTCCGACTCTTAGTCGACTTCGTTCTAACAAGCTCGATTCTTAATCAGCTTCATTCATTCAAACAAGTCCGACTCTTAGTCGACTTCGTTCTAACAGGCTCGACTCTTAGTCAGTCTGTTCCAATTAGCTCGATCCTCAATCAGCTGTACCCTATTAACAAATCCGACCTTAGGTCGACTTCGATCAGCTCGAATTTTGGTCAGCTTTGATCTATTAAATAGGTTCGACTCTGAGTCAACCTCGTTTACAAAAACCTTTACAAGTTTAAGGTCGACTAAGAACCAAGATCAGTTCGACCAAAGTCTTAAGCGACTTTGTCACCCTATCCAACCTAGCTCGACACACACGTGCTGAATTCAAAAGCATACATCATATGAAGAAATCAAGTCAGCTATGATTGCAGATAAATAAGTCTCCCAAAAAGCGGGCTAAGACTTCAAAAGAATAAAAGTTACATGGTTTCATGCCTCCCAAAAACTGGGCCAAGGAATTCTGATAGTTTCAAAACAAAAACAAAAAATTGTTTGGGACTTGTCCATTACAACCTTACTCAAACAAAATCAAGGGTCTTGGCCAGCATTGACTTGGTCGCTCGTGTCAGCTCGATATTCACCTTCTTGTTGATGGGGACCCAGAGGTTTACCCGACTCAGAGTAGACACGCTGCTCCGGCTCGCCATCCTCCTCCATCTCCTCTGCATCCTCCATCTCCTGCAACACTGTGTCAAAGTTTCTAGGAACCAGGGCAGGAGCAACCCAAGGTTCGCACTCATCCTCTTGGTCTTCTTGGGTAATGAAGGCAAGGTCATTTTCAGTGTAAGGGATGATTGAGTGGCCACCTCGAGCCGCTATATCATATTGAGGCTCACGTGCCCATCTAACTAATTGTTCCAAAGATATATCAGAGGTGGGATCAACCAAAGCTCGGCGTGCCATATGGCGTTTGCCCAAATCCAAAAAGTCCTTGGCCTTAGCAACAACAGAGTTGTAATAATCATCTCCCTCCTTGAACTCGTCGACAGCTTTTTTAGAGGCGGCCTGGAGGTCCTCTTGCCATTTCATTCGTGTAAGTCGATGCTCCTCATTCAGCTCGATCAAGAAGGTGTCTTTCTCCTTCAAAAGCTTGGAAACTGTTGCCAGCTCCATTTTGGTCTTCTCAAGCTCTGAGCGATCAGCATCCCTCTCCTTGGTCACCTCAGCCACCTTGGCGTCAGAAGCTTTTAGATCCTTCAAAGCTTTATCCACATCCTCCAGAGCTTTCTTCTTCACCAACTCCTGTGCATCGAAAGAGTTTTCAAGGTCATTATACTTTTCTCTTAGCTCGGTTAACTCCTGGGATTTCTTGGAATAATCCTTCAGGGCTTGCCTCTCCCTCTCGATGGAGGCCCTCTAAGAGCATTTGACTTGCTCAACCATGGTGAGATTCTGCATAAAAAGAAATCAGAGAAGAGTTAGCTCGGAAGTGAAAACTGACTGGCTAAAAGAACAAGCGACTAAAGAGAAAGGGAAAGTAAAAGATTACCTCGCAATGCACCATCCCAGAGCGAGCTGAGAATTCCTCAGGGGTAATCCCCTTATCAGCAAAATGAGCAAGGAGGTCGACATCAATGGCCCTCCTAACTACGACCTGGCCTAAGCTCATATCTGGATAACGGCGACTCAGGATATTGACCCCAATGAGATGGGGCACATCACTCAACCTCCTCATTTGATCCTCGAGGGACTCTTGGTGGGGGCGAGAAGAAGCAGGTGGAGGAAGTTGGCTCAAAGAAACTGACTTTCCCTTCTCAGAGCACGACCTCTTCTTTGTATTCAAAGGTTGATCATCATCATCTACCTCCATGTCATCATCTTCAACATGCACAACATTCAGAGGGCTGGCCCCTGTCATCTCAGCTCCAGAGGTCGCAACATTAGCCTCATGAGTTGGGTCGGAACTCAAGCTGGGTCTAGCTGACCTGTTGGACTCGTCACCCCCTTCATTAACATCCACAGATTGGGTCCCACTCTGCAAAGGGTCTTCCAGCTCGACCTCTTCCATTGGAATCATCCCAGCAACATCCTTTGGGAGCAGATTATTCCTTGCAGCAGCCTCTCTCTCCCTACTCGCCTTAGCATTGGCAGCCCCGTGAGGCCTCTTGGCTTTATTCTTGTCAAAGACTCCAACGATACGCACCATATTTTCCTCTTGTTTCGGAGATAAAACTGCACAATATCAAAACAATAAAATGTTAGTTTGCCAGATCGAGACAGTTTTGCGTACGAGCTAACAGTTCTACAGACGATCTAATCATTGGCGAGCTAAAAGTTGTATTGACAGTTCAGCATAACTCAAGGTAAGGGCTAACAAGTTCTACATACGAATTAAAGTTCTATGTACGAGCAAGCTATGTACGAGCTGAGAGTTGTGTGTGCAGTGCAAGATATCTGTGCATACAAACAGTGAGCTACATATGCGAGCCAACAGTTAACGAGTTAACAAAAGCGAGTAAATTCTTACCACCAATATGCTCCCCATTGTCTTTACAATAGTTGGCAGTTTTCTGGCAAAATTGGCAATTCTCCTCTAGCCTAGCCAGGGCATGGGTGACCCAATCAGGATATACCTGGCCTCTCAATACAGGAGCTAAAGGCTGCACTTCCCCCTCTCCAGGCATCATCCCAGCTTGGATGTAATTGTATTTGGTCGTCCCCAAAGATTCCCAGCTGATGGGCCCATTCTTGACCAACGAACACAATTTCTTGTACAAGGTTTGGTGCCACGGAGGCTCCCAATAATTTTCCTCACCTATGACATCAGAATCCTCATCAGGCAAAGGAAACTCCCATCCCAACCTACTCTCCACCACGACCACATACGAGTTCCAGCCACTATGCTTATTGGGAAGGTTAGCAAACAGCTTAGGAGAATTGGGTTTGGAAGGGGTGCTTATTCCCCAATTGGCTTTGTCGAGCTTAGCACAAAAGAATTCCTTAAAAACTCTCATACATGGCTCATAACCCAAAACCTACACACCATGGCAAAGCACATCAACACCCTACAAGTGTTGGCCCCAAGCTGTAGAGGAAGAGTATCCATACACTCCAGGAATTCGTTAACAAAGGGATCTAGTGGCAACCTCAAGCCTGCCTCAAACTGACCGTAAAAGAAGGCAACCCTAGTGGCATCCGTAGTGAATGTACTGCGGTATTTGGACATGAAATCTTTTTGACTAAGGATGGTCACCCTAAAGTCTGTCCTATCCACCCCACAAAAGTTTTAGATCATGGCATAACGGGATTCCATGTTTTTCTTCCCTCGTAGAGGCTTTTGAGGCACGTAACCCCTCTCATTCTTCCCCGGTACGACAGAGGACCCGAACGCATTCACTATCTGAGGACTGGAGGAAGTTGAAGCTGTGGCTCCTCCCTGAGCTGCCATATCTGTACAATAAAAAGAGGAAGCAGGGAGTCGGGCCCCATGATCACATTCAGTCGACCTACCTAAGGGCGACCTAGACTCCCCTGGAAAACCTATTCTATTTCTAAGGAAGGAGGGTTTATTGACGTCTCTAACATAGAACAAGGCTATGTGATCGAGCAATTCATGGAAAAGATGAAAGGGGACAATGTTCGAGTCGTCAATTGCTATGTTAACTACATCCCCTCCAATGGGCAATCCAATTTCACCAAAACTCAACCCCCACCTTGTCAAGATGGAGATACATTCATTCAGGGACATCTCTTTCCACTCATCACCTACGTGCTTGTAAACCCTACGGTTAAAGATGCAATATCCGTACCAGGCTCCAGGCTCACTACTGAAGGTCCTAGCCATGGTGGAAACAAAAACAGAGCAAAAATTAAGGCCCTAAAGCAAGTATAAGAGAGAAATACCTCAGTTGATTGCAAAAAGGAAAGTTGTTGCTGAAGACGAAAGCTTGGATTAAATCCTATTGTTGTTCCACAATAATCGCCAAGGAGGTATGAGAGCTTGAAGACGGTAAAAATTCTAAACGGAGAAGGATTCTGCTATTTGTATTTTCCGAATTTGGAAGGGGAAAAGGAAAATTTGAAAATTAATTTCCTATTTAATTGGGAAAACAGTTCCCAAGACGGATTATCAAACGTCTAATTGTAATGATTACAGAAAAACGGCGCTCCTTCTGATCTGACCGTTCGTCGCCAACGTTCAAGATTGTGCCACATCACCATTGGTCGACTAAACTTCAAGAGCGAGTAACGACCTGCGAGTCGCATCTTTCCTCATCAAAATTTCCTTAACATCCTAGTCGACAAAGTCAACTCGAAAGTTGGGGGCCACTGAACATACCTGAAGTATCTAGCTGGGCCAAGCGAGTAAAGCCCAGTCCTCAAGCAAGTCATTTCTACCCATTCTCAATGGGCCAGGCCCAATCGTTACATGGTTCAAAGCCCATCTCATGCATCAGTCGACTAAGTTCATTGTCCGACCTATTAGGTCCCGACCTAGCTTAGTCCGACCTTATGACCCAGTCATATTTCGGGTACGATCCAACTCTACCCGACAGTCAGGTCGACCCAAACACAAGTGTCGACCTCGACCTACCGAAGCAAGCGTCGACCTAACGTTTACAGGCGTACAAGCAATAATTCTTTCCATAACCGGTTCCCTACAAATCAGGAGCCATATCAGGACACGTTCCCATGATGTGTAACTGTCCCAAGAATCACGAAGCTCATGTAGCCCACCAAAAATAACCGCTCTCTTCAACTATAAATACTTCATCAATACCACGGTTATAAGGTAACTGCTATTTTGTTATCAGAATTTCATTATTCAGTACATTTTAGCTCTCCAATCATCAAATACTTACTCTCACGCCCGAGGGTCTAAGCCGGAGACACATCCGGCTAGTCGTGGGTTCTGATTTCAGGTCAAGGAGCTAGGTGATCAGTCCTGCCACGTGGAGGAAGATTGATAAGCACATTTCCTGCGATATCAACTAGCAATTAAAATTTTTGAAAATTTATAAAGATTAAATACTTTTGGCAATAATTTACTAACAATAAAAGTAAACAATTATAATTTTTTTGTAATTTTCGAAATAGATATAATCACAAAGATTAATTGCTTAATGCAATAATTAACTAGAAAGATATACAAATATAATTTTATTTATTTATTGGAATTTTCAAAATTTATGAAATTTAACTAATTAACACAATATTTAACTAGGGAGTAAATAACTAAATAATTAAAAAAATAAAATTACCTTCAATTATTATGATTTATTCACAAACATTTGTATTGAAAGTGCCGAAAAATTTCCGACAATTACTGAAAAGTGTGGCTAAATTCCGGCATTTATTGAAAAGTGCCGCTAATTAATATCTGACACTTTTCTGTAATTGCCGCATATTTTCCTGCCCTTTTTGAAAAGTGTCGCGATACTTTTGTGAAATTGACGCAAAATATCCGGCACTTTTTTGTAATTATCCTAATTTTTTTCATCATTTTGTCCTTTTTTTATAATATTATGGGCGTCTCATAACTAATGATATGTACTATATATTCCAAATTGTAAAGTTGATATATAATATTTTAGATTGAAAGGAGTAATATTTTTCGTAATTTTTGTGAATTTTCAATTTAAAAACATTTATTATGAGACGGAAAAAAATATAGTACAAAAAAGTTAATAATTAAACTATTCTTTTAATTTTTATTTTTACAATCTCCACATAAACCAGACGTATTTCACCAGGCGTATTTCACTATTTCTTTACCTTCCCCAAATTCCCCTCCTAAAATTCCCTCCACAAATTCCAAATTCCCTTCCCAAATTCCCTCTCAATCCAAATCCAAATATTAAATCAAATCTAAATCCAAATCTTTCTGATTCATCCTAGCATTCTAAATCAACTAGGATATCGGCAGCTTCTTATTGGCGTTGGCGCAGTTCAACTTCACCGCAAACCCTTGAAATCTTCATAAGCAGAAATATTCTTGAAGGTAATCGATACTCCCTCCCTCATATGTTCAATTATAATCATATTCTCATCACATATAGATTTTTCCCAGGTCAATTCTAGGTACGTGAGACACAGACACAGACACGGTTCCGACAGAATTTGGCTGTTGTTCTTGGGTTTTCCGGTGAGGAAAGACGTGGGTTTGGTGTTGAGTTGCTTTCTGATAAGCAGAAGTTGGTCTGCTTTTCAAATCTCTTAGGTAATGTTCCTAATTAGTGCTAATTCTTTTATGCTAAAGACTTGTTTGAATTGTATATGTGCACTCATAAGTGACATGAAGTTCTTTCAGTGACATAAACTACCTTGGTTTTTAATCTCCCTTTTCCTGGGATTTAATATCCTTCCTCGTGTGTCTTCTATCATTTAATTCACATACATCTTGTTCATCTTTCTGGCTTCTCTTTTTTTAGATCGTGGCAAAGCTATCAAAACTGTATCCCAATGTAATCAAGTGCGAAATTACAAGGGAGGAAGGACTAAAAGAACCAAACAAAGAACTCTATCTCTATATGCTTCGAAGGTGTGTTTAATTGGTGAAAATTGGCATGTTGTTGGTCCCAAAGGTGGCAACAAGGGTGAAAATATAGCTAGAGGGGGGTGAATAGCTGTTACAAATTTTTTGCCCTCTTTAAAAACTAAACCTCTAAGCTTACAAAACCTCTTGCAGTGTGTAAGAAACTGCAAGTAGAGTTGTAAAATGCACAGTGGAATATATGAGTTATAAAGCGGTTTTGGGAGAGGCGGTTTTGCAAAGCGGTTTGATAGTGCGGTTGTCAGAAGGTGCAGTTTGCAAAAAGTGAGGCTTTGACAATGTTAACTCCAAACACTATTTCACAATAATGGATAACGAAAATAAGATCAAACAAAGACAGAGATAGATAATTAGCAAGCACAGAAAATATAAATGCAGTAAAGTATATGAACAAGCTATTTGGAGTGGTTCAATCGATAAACGATCTACGTCCACTACCAAGATGGTTAGTCTTGGATTTCTAAGAGAGATTTTATATTGAGTATTTGAGATTACAAAGTACAATAAAATCTTTTCTATGAAGAACAAATCCTAGACTATAACCAGTGTATCTCAAATGAATAAACTATGTGTTTAAACAAGTGAGGTGTGTGTGTGTTCAAGATCAAGGCTCTTTAAATCTGAGAGATGTAGAGCTCAATGATTCTTGAATGTGTTAAGGCTTGATTTCTGGGCTGGGGAATATTTCTTGAAGTATGAAGATGAAGATTCAAAGGACTTAGAATTTCTGGGCAGAGCTTCAACTTCTTATGAACACAGCAATTTCTCAAGATTCAAGCAATCTTCAAATGGTGAAGATTAGGGGTATTTATACCCAAGCATCAAGAAACTAGCCGTTGGATACAGCTGTTGTAAGGACAGTCCTTGATGCAATCCCATTGGTCCACAGCAACTACTTTTGTCCTTTGGAACTGTTGTTGCAGGAAAAGCTGATCAGGCTTCAGCTGCAATCAAGGTGGTTAGGACATCTGTCACCTTTTTAAGATCCTTGCAGATCTTGTCTGAAAAGTAGTCACGTGACAAGATATGGTAGTTGACTTTTGATATTGCTGACGTGGATTCCAACGGTCAAAAGAGTTCATTTCAAGAAGCCAATCATTGGGGCGGTTCTGGGGTCAAGCGGTTTGACATGAAAGCGGTTCCACCAGAAGAAGGATTTCCAAGAGTGCAGTTTGCACTTTGGTAATCAAGCGGTTTCAGATGAAGGGAATCACAAGGTAAAAAGGCGGTTCTGCCAAGCGGTTCTAGAAGAGCGGTTCTGAAGCCCTTGAAACTGCAATCCTAAGATCCAATGATTCTTGAGCCAGTCTTCAAGCCTAAATTTAACCTATTCTATAAAATGGACTTAGCTAAAAAATTGAAGTCTAAGCTTCATTACATAGGGTCCTAAAGTCCTTAAAATAAATAGGAGGTTATGGTATCAATCAAATCTAATATAAAATAGGAGGGTTAAAATATGCATATCCAACAATCTCCCCCTATTTGATTGATGCCATTACCTACTACAGCAAAAGCAATCATTGTACTTGGTAAAAACATATCCATAAGAATTAACATGGTAAGTCATGTCCCAAGTCAATGCACACACTAGCTTAAGCTATAGATTTCTATACTTTTGAAAGATTGAAAAACTTACAATTTGAAGAGTATAGAAATGCATTCAGTGCACTTAAAAAAATGTGAGTTTAAGTTCAAGTGCAGTTTAAACTGAATGTTTAAACATCAATTCAAAAGAGTGATTTTAAGTTGAAAAATATTTGAATGAGGTTTAAGACCATAAGTGGTTTCATTGTTCTACAAACAAGCAGTTTGATATGAACAAGGTTTTGGAACCATGATGCAATTTCCATTAATTCCTAAGATGATTACAAGTACAGGAATGAAGGAAAATTACAAGGTTACAAAAAAACAAAACAAAGTAAGTTGGACAAATAAAAATACAAGGAGAGTGCGGTCCAACTTACACAAGCGGTTCAAAAAAGGAAAAGCGGTTTACTGCTGGGGCGGCTTGTTAACTTCATGATCAGCTCCACTTGGCCCAGCTCTTGATTGGTCAGGGGCAAATGCTTTCCTCAATCTTCTAACTTCTTCTGCGGTTCTGGTGAGAGTAGCTTCAAGCTTCTTTAGGACATTGACAGAATGAGCAGAGGTAGAATTGGTAGCACCAACCGCTTTGGTATTTTCCACAAGGTTGTCTCTGATAGTATCCAGCTGAACATGGAGGGAAGAGTAAAGGGAATTGAAGATGGTGTGCACTTCCTCCTGAACAGTAGCAGTCTGAGCTTGAATGGCTTGTTCTATTGGTTCAAGATCCACAGATACCTTCAGGGAGGTTTTGAGATCATTGACTGTTGAGCCAAGTCTGGAGTTGAATCCTTCCCTGAGGTTGTCCAAGCGGTCATTGAACTCATCTTGGATCTCGTTCAACTTGGCCTTCACTCAGATCTCGACACAGTATCCAGATTTACCTTTGAATCCACCTTGAAAAGATCAATTTGTTCCAAGACTTCTTCACGCAAATTATCCAAGGCGGTCTGGACAACTTGAGATAATTGCGGTCTGGATTGAAGGAAATCAAGGAATTTTGAGCTTAAGCTACCCAGATCCTTTTCAAGGGAGGAACAAAGTTTTTCTCCAAGGATATCCAAAGAATTTTTCATCTCCTCAACTGATGCTTTATCTTCTAGGGCTTTGACTAAACCAGCTTCAAGGGATTTCTGAAAGGCTTCAGAAGCGGTTTTGATCATGGAAGCGGTTTGATCAGGAGGAGCGGTTGAGGAGGAGGATGGAATTCTTTGTAGATCTCTCCCCCTTAATGGCATCGAAGCAAAGAGGCCTTAAGGTTAGCCAATTCAAGGGAGTGAGAATCCACCTTGGCTTGCAAATTGCGGTTGAATTCAAGGAGAGTTTCATTGGAGGCAGTCAAGGAAATTACATGGCCTTGGTTTATTATAAGTTGGCCTTGAATCAGGTTTAGGGTTTGGAGAATTTGGGAGTATTCTGAAGGAGGGGCGGTTGAAGGTGAGGCGGTTGGAAATATAGGAGGCGGTTGGGGTTGGTTGGTTTTAGGCGCGGTTTGGGTTTGGGGAGGTATGTTTGGAGGAGGTGAGTTCTGTCTAATGGGTGAGTTGTGAGGAGTTGGGGATTTTGAAGGGGTGTTTGATTTAGAGCGGTTAGGTGTAGGGGAATGGGAGCGGTTTTTGTTAGGGGAATTGACAGGGGTTGGGTCATCTCTAACAGATTTGGATGTGGCATGTCCAGCAGAGGGCTTGGACTTCCATTGTTGATAAGCAGATTGAGTAGGGGTTTGGTTGGAATGTTGTGAGTTTATGGAATGGGAATGTTGGGGTGAGTTATATTGGGATTGAGAAGATAGGGGTGATAGTGATTTTCTGGGGGAAGGTGAAGGGGAATTTTGATGAGGTGATTGAGGAGGGGAATTTCTGGGAGGTGAAGGAGAGGGTGAGGGTTGGACAGGCTTGGTCTTTTTAGAGGTTCTCTTTTTGGCTGCCATCTTCCTTCTCTTAGGTTTCTCCCCCTGAATTGGAGCAGTTTTGATAGGGGAAGGAGTTATGGATTTGGATTTTGAAGGGGATCTGGCTGGGGATTGGGTAGGTGATTGGACAGGAGAGGTTTGATGGGTTGGAGGCGGTCTCTCTTCTTGAAGCGGTTGGGTCTCAGGTGGTGGCTCCATATGAGACGCGGTTGGTTCAGTTGTGGATTTGCCCTTGGCTTGATATTTTTCAGCTTGCTCCTTGGCCAATTTTGCAATCTTATCTTCCAAAATCTTCATCTGTTCCTCAACAGTTAAACCAGCCATCTCATCTCTGGATTTCTTGGCTATAGCCACCAAGTTTGTAATACTTGGGTCTTCTTCCTCTTCTTCATTATCTTCATCCACCAAGTGCAAGGTTTTAGGTTCCTTAGAGGATTTCTTCCTTTTGCTTGTACCAGCTCCATCATCAGCAGTAGGCGGTTTGGATGCTGGAGCGGTCTTGGTCCTCTTGGGAAGCGGTTCAACTCTTGCTTGGGGCTTCCTGGACCGCTTGGTAGCTTTAGTTTGAGGGGCGGTTGTAGGATCTCTGAGCTCATAAGGTTCCTTCAAGGGATAGGTGTCTGCATCATACAAAGATTTGTATAATGCATCTCCATTTGCATATCTGAAGGTGTGGCAAGCAAGCGATCTAGGCAATCATCGGCGATCCACCATAAGTTACGGATTCTTGGTGACCATATCATCTAAATGCTCATAGTCCATCAACAGGGCGGTTATGATCTGCGAGAAAGGTCTCCACCTCGATCTTCACCTTTGACCTTGGGTGATAGGTCTCAATGCTATCCTTAATTTCCATGTAGAGGATTTTAGGCCAATGCAGTTGAATCTCCATAAATATAGCAGAACTATACATCCATTGTTGGGATGTAAAGTTGTTGTGATTTCATGTCTTCCCACAGATGGATCTCCCCACTAGATGACCTATAAAGTTCATCAGCTCACCAAAATTCTTTCTGGGGATCTTCTTGTACTTCTTAGACAAGGTATCTACTTTGGCGGTTTGGAAAGCAGCATTGTCTTGAATGACTTTATCAACCTCTAAGGGAGCTCCACCAACAGTAAATCTGAAAAGCCTTCTGATGTCAATGTAGTCTATGGAGAGCTTCATGCCTTCAACAACAGCGGTCAGGCGGGCAACTTTTTGACCTTGATCTAGAACTCTTGATCTTTTCTTTGCAGTTGCAAAGAACTGGTCCACAAACGAAGGCACTATGAAATCTTGCTTCTTGGTGAAAAGCGGTAGGATGCCTGAAACTCTTAGCTTCCTCAGCAACTCCCTTCCAAGAGCATCTGTTTTGAGCTCTTCCTCATTTACTTCCCAACCTGGTAGGAAGGTAGTTGGATCCTACAAAATAAAATTTCAAGTGTTAGATCCATTTGTGTATTCATAATTCACATGCGGTTTGAGCACCAAGCGGTTGAGCAATGGTGCGGTTTTGAAAATTTCAAACCCCAAGTGAAACCATGAATACTTAAACAAATAATGAGGACTTGAGAATAAAATTACTTAAGTACGTGGCATTGTAATCCAAACTTATCCCACACTGCAAGCGGTGATTAGAGAGGAATTTCTTGGTTTCCAGCCTATATACTTAGTAAAATCTCAAAAGCAATGAAGGAAGGAATTTAACCAGCATGCGGTTTCAAAATATTTGAAAATGCGGTTTAGAACATGCGGTTTAGGTTGAATAGGTGAGGAGCGGTTTGAAACAAAAATTCCTAAGCGGTTGCATACAAGCGGTTTCAAACCAAAATGAAATCTAAAATTTCTGAAAAAGTTGAATTTTTTTTAAGTGTTGGAAAAACACTTTCTCAGAATCAAGGCATCCAAAATATGTGATATTTCAAGAACAGTTCATGGGTTTTGTGAAGAACACCAAGAACATTCAAGAACACCAAGAACAGAGATACATGAAACTTAACCAAAATGAGCAAATAACATATCAAAATGATCACATTGGGAAGGGGATTGACAATATATCAATAAAATTTCAACCTTTACCCAGAATCATCCACAATCACTAAAAATGTAAAGTGGGTTTACGAAGAACAGATTCTGAAAATCACCAAATTAGTGCTCATAACATGGATTGATCATAAAATAAACGACATATAAGTAATCCATGTATAAATCCGAGCAAAACCCAACAAATATCATCAAAAATGAGTAACAAATAAGATCAAAATCACCAAAAGTATGAACTGAAGAATACGAACAGTTTATGTGTGTTCATCTATGGCAGATTTTGAAGAAAATTTAAAGCTTTAAGGTTAGAAATTGTTTACCATTTCCAGGATAGGTTTATTTGCCCTAGCAACAGTTGAGGCCCTTTGTCTCTTAGAAGTAGGTTTTGATGTTGTTGCCATTGACAGTTAAAGGTTTGAAAATGGAGGTTTTGTAAAGGTTTTAGAGAGAGAAAGTGAGTTGGTAGACAGAGAGAGGACGGTTGCAGAGAGTTGGCAGAAGAAAAGAAGGATTTCACCAAACAAGGTGTATATATATGGTGAAGGGGTGGAGGCAGTTGGTCAGAAGGAATGATTGAATTAAACCAACTGTTACACCCTTTCACCTCCTGCACCTCTCTCAATGACGGCTGACATGAGGGTTTTTAATGCTCATGTCCCCTTAGCATTAAATGCTCCTAATTTTGAAATAAACGAGGAAAAACATTTGCAAAAATACCCTTATGTCAAAAATAAGGACTAAAAAATAAATAAAGGAATTTGAACAGATTTTTTTTTAAATAAAGATAAGCAATAAAAATAGACAGAGTTTACTTCTTGTTGAAACGCGGTTTTGATCCAAGCGGTCTGACTGCATGAGCGGTTTGGAACTTGCGGTTGCATGCAGGCGGTTGGATAATCTTGCAGTTTTGTCACAGGCGGTTCAACAGAAGCGGTTTGATTCCAAAAGGAATTTCAACCTAGACTCAACAAACAAGTTAGCAAATAAAAAGTATGGAATTTATTTAAGTTCAAGCATACCCATTTCTCCTCTGAGAAAAGAAAATCTCTTGGAGTCAAGAGCCTTTGTGAGGATATCAGCAATCTGGTTGTCTGTCCCCACGTACTCTAAATGGATATTCCTCTTCTCCACATGATCTTTGAGGAAATGATACTTGATATCTATGTGCTTGGTCTTGGAATGCATGACAGGGTTGTTGGAGACTGAAATTGTTGAAGTGTTGTCACACATGATGGGGCAATTTCCTTCATGGATTCCATAGTCCACCAACTGCTGCTTCATCCAAAGGATTTGACAACAACAACTACCAGCAGCAATGTACTCAGCCTCTGTGGTTGACACTGAAACTGATGCTTGCTTCTTGCTGGCCCAAGCAACTAGTCTATTCCCGAGGAAATGACAAGTACCACTAGTGCTTTTCCTGTCAATAGTGCAGGCTGCATAATCTGCATCTGAATAACCTACAAGATCGAAGTTCGAATCTTTGGAATACCAAAGTCCAAGGTTAGTGGTTCCAGATAAATAGCGGATTATACGCTTGACTGCAATAAGATGTGCTTCTCTAGGATCAGCTTGGTAACGAGCACATACACAGACACTAAACATGATATCTGGCCTACTAGCAGTTAAGTAAAGTAATGAGCCGATCATACCTCGATATAAAGTCTGATCAACTTTCTTACCTTTGAGATCCTTATCTAGCTTATTGCCGGTGGCCATAGGAGTATCATACGCTTTAGCATTTTCTAATCCAAACTTCTTTATCAACTCCTTGGTGTATTTGGCTTGGCTGAGGAAAATACCTTCTTCGCATTGCTTGATTTGAAGCCCTAGGAAGAATGTTAATTCTCCCATCATGCTCATCTCAAACTTGCTTTTCATTAGCTTTTCGAAACGCTTGCAAAGTAACTCATTAGTAGAACCAAAAATAATATCATCGACATAAATTTGAACAAGTAAAGTATGCTCATTATATTTGGCAATAAAAAGAGTTGTATCGATTTTACCGCGTTTAAATCCTTTTTCTAGTAAAAATTTAGAAAGAGTCTCATACCATGCCCTTGGAGCTTGCTTAAGTCCATACAAACCTTTCTGGAGTTTGTAGACATGATTGGGAAATTTGGAGTCTTCAAATCCAGGCGGTTGGGCAACATACACGGTCTCTTGCAGTTCGCCGTTGAGGAATGCACTCTTTACGTCCATTTGATACAACTTGAAATGCTTGAAAGAGGCATAGGCTAAGAAGATTCTGATAGCTTCCAATCTTGCAACTGGAGCAAAGGTTTCGTCATAATCAATTCCTTCTTCTTGCCTATATCCTTGTGCAACCAACCTTGCTTTATTCCTAGTGATGCTTCCATTCTCATCCATCTTATTCCTAAATACCCACTTAGTTCCTATCACTCCTTGATCCTGAGGTCTAGGCACCAAAGTCCAGACCTTGCATCTTTCAAACTGGTTGAGTTCTTCTTGCATAGCAACGACCCAACTGGAATCTTGGAGTGCTTCATCAATCTTCTTGGGTTCAACTTGAGATAAAAGTGAAGTATGCTTGTCATAGTTTGATCTCCTTGTTTGAACACCGGAAAACAGATCACCAATCACATTTGTGAGGGGGTGACTGCTGACTTCACGAACCTCCGGGGGTAAGTCTGGTTGGACTGAGGTTTGCTGAAGATCTTTAATTGGAACGTCGTTAGATCCTTCAGCGAAGTCATGGAAGGTAAGTTGACGAAGAGGTTCTATAAGCTGGATAGGGGAATTTTCAACTTCATCTTCCCTTGGAGTTGCATCTGGAGTAGGAACTTCAGGTGCGGTTTCAAAGGTGCGGTTTTAGGGAATTTCAGTTGAGGGTGCTGGATTTTGCGGTTGAGGTTCAGGTGCGGTTTGAGATGGTTCACCTGGTTCATTATGCTCAACAAAATCATCAGCAACATTTGGAGTCAAATGTGGCTCAAGGAGAGAATGCTCATCAAAAGTAACATGGGCAGACTCAACTATTTTTAAACTAGTTTTATTAAAAACACGAAAAGATTTTGAATGTTTAGCATACCCAACAAAAATACCTTCGTCGGCTTTAGCTCCGAATTTACCTCTATTTTCTCTTCCGTTGTAGAGGATAAAACATTTGCAGCCAAAGATCTTGAAGAATGCAATGTTGGGGGTTCTTCCACGCCAAAGCTCATAGGGAGTCTTGTTATAGGTTTTGTTGATGAGGGAGCGGTTCTGAGTGAAGCATGCGGTATTGATTGCATCAGCCCAAAAATACTGAGGTAGCTTCGCTTCAGATATCATTGTCTTTCCAGCCTCAATCAACGTCCTATTCTTCCTTTCCACAACCCCATTTTGTTGTGGAACATCAGCGGTTGAAAAATTGTGATCAATCCCATGATCATCACAATACTGAGCAACACCGTTGTTCTTAAATTCTGTTCCATTATCTGATCGAACACTAAAGATGTCATCTTCTTTTTGAGTTTGGAGCCGTCTAAAAAGTGCGGTGAGAATCTCATAACAGTCATCTTTGGAAATCATCATCTCAACCCACGTATATCTTGAGTAATCATCCACCACCACTAAGGTATATCTATTTCCTCCAATGCTGGCAGTGGTTACGGGTCCAAACAGATCTATGTGAAGCAGTTGTAAGCATCTTGAAGTTGATGGAGCGGTCTTGCTGGTGAAAGACGACGCGGACTGCTTACCAAGCTAGCATGCACTGCATTTCTCTGGATGGTGGTCAGCCACTTTGGGTAAACCACGAACGAGGTTTTCCCTACCAATCTTTGCAAGATACTTGAAGTTCAAGTGTAGCAAACTAGATAACTTTTTTTCTTTGTATCTCCAGCCTTAGAAAATGTTGCAGGAGGTTTGCCTTTTGAAAATGATTTTGTGAAAGGTTTTGAGGATTTTCTAAATTTTTGGAATCTTTTCACAAACATGGCAAAATCATCATCATCCATCTCGATGAGTGATGAGGTTGATATGGAAGGATCAGCGGTTTGGTTGGATGTAGATGGTTTCTCCTCTTGTTCCACTACAGACATGGAAAGCGATTTGGTTTTTCCTTCAATCTCTTCAATATGATTTAATTTTAATTCATAGACTCTAAGATTGGCGTACAAGTTACTTAACGACCAAGTACCCAAAACTTTGGAGTCTTCTAAAGAGGTAGCCTTATTTACCCATTTAGAACCTAAAGCAGATAGGAAAGTCATATTGATTTCCTTATCAGTTAAAGTTTTGCGAAGAGATCTACAAGCATTAACTACCTCAACATATCGGTCGTAGGTTTGACGCAAGGTTTCGTTGGATTTTCTGTTGAAGTTGTTGTATGATCTTTCAACAGCATATAATTTGCTTTCCTTCCATTCGTCATCACCTTCGAGATAGCTCTCAATGGCATCCCACATACGCTGCGGTTTTGAGGTACATCACTTTACGTAGAGTTGATACGGGGAGGGTTCCGTAAATGATGTGCCTAGCCTTCTTTGTCCAAGGCAACCAATCTCTTCTCTTCATCCGACCACTCATCTTTTGGCTTTTTGACTTCTGGAGTTTCAGCATTGGTGGTTGCATCAGTGTTAGCCTTCATTGGAATTAGAGGGCCATTGATCACGCACTCCACCAGCATTTCATCTATAGTTTCCAAATGAATAAGCATTCGGCACTTCCAGATGTCAAAGTGGTCTTCGTCCAAGATTGGAATGTGTGAATAGTTAACAGTAGTCATTGTCTTTGTATTTGCCATATCGAATAGGCACACAAGCTGTTAAGCTTGAAAAACGATGGTTTTAAAATGTGTAAGCTACGATACCACTTGTTGGTCCCAAAGGTGGCAACAAGGGTGAAAATACTGACAGAGGGGGTGAATAGGCATTTACAAATTTTTCGCCCTCTTTAAAAACTAAACCTCTAAGCTTACAAAACCTCTTGCAGTGTGTAAGAAACTGCAAGTAGAGTTGTAAAATGCACAGCAGAATATATGAGTTATAAAGTGGTTTTGGGAGAGGCGGTTTTGCAAAGCGGTTTGATAGTGCGGTTGTCAGAAGGTGCAGTTTGCAAAAAGTGAGGCTTTGACAATGTTAACTCCAAACACTATTTCACAATAATGGATAACTAAAATAAGATCAAACAAAGACAGAGATAAATAATTAGCAAGCACAGAAAATATAAATGCAGTAAAGTATATGAACAAGCTATTTGGAGTGGTTCAATCGATAAACGATCTACGTCCACTACCAAGATGGTTAGTCTTGGATTTCTAAGAGAGATTTTATATTGAGTATTTGAGATTACAAAGTACAATAAAATCTTTTCTATGAAGAACAAATCCTAGACAATAACCAGTGTATCTCAAATGAATAAACTATGTGTTTAAACAAGTGAGGTGTGTATGTGTTCAAGATCAAGGCTCTTTAAATCTGAGAGATGTAGAGCTCAATGATTCTTGAATGTGTTAAGGCTTGATTTCTGGGTTGGGGAATATTTCTTGAAGTATGAAGATGAAGATTCAAAGGACTTAGAATTTCTGGGCAGAGCTTCAACTTCTTATGAACACAGCAATTTCTCAAGATTCAAGCAATCTTCAAATGGTGAAGATTAGGGGTATTTATACCCAAGCATCAAGAAACTAGCCGTTGGATACAGCTGTTGTAAGGACAGTCCTTGATGCAATCCCATTGGTCCACAAAGAACTACTTTTGTCCTTTGGAACCGTTGTTGCAGGAAAAGCCGATCGAAGCCTCAGCAATCAAGGTGGTTAGGACATCTGTCACCTTTTAAGATCCTTGCAGATCTTGTCTGAAAAGTAGTCACGTGACAAGATATGGTAGTTGACTTTTGATATTGCTGACGTGGATTCCAACGGTCAAAAGAGTTCATTTCAAGAAGCCAATCATTGGGGCGGTTCTGGGGTCAAGCGGTTTGACATGAAAGCGGTTCCACCAGAAGAAGGATTTCCAAGAGTGCGGTTTGCACTTTGGTAATCAAGCGGTTTCAGATGAAGGGAATCACAAGGCAAAAAGGCGGTTCTGCCAAGCGGTTCTAGAAGAGCGGTTCTGATACCCTTGAAACTGCAATCCTAAGATCCAATGATTCTTGAGCCAGTCTTCAAGCCTAAATTTAACCTATTCTATAAAATGGACTTAGCTAAAAAATTGAAGTCTAAGCTTCATTACATAGGGTCCTAAAGTCCTTAAAATAAATAGGAAGTTATGGTATCAATCAAATCTAATATAAAATAGGAGGGTTAAAATATGCATACCCAACACATGTCTTCAAATGAAACTTTCCAAGCATATTTATAGTCTTCAATTTGCTTGAAGGCTACTCAATAAACAGCCTTGGGGCTGTCTTGCACGTTGAGGGAGTGTAGGGAGAGAGATTGAGGTTGTTCCTTAATTTTAGCTCCCACTTCCTCAATTGTAGCAACCGAGTTGATTTATCTCCAAGTCAAGCTTCCACGCCTTGTACTCCCAAGCTTTATCAACCTTGCACTCTTCTTTTATTCAGCAACAACTCCTTGATCAAGTCTCCACACGTTTTAATTGTTGTTGCCAAAGTTACGTTTTTATGCATAAAATGCATAAATCATTTCCTTCCAAATTCCTCATGTGTCTAGCTCTTTCTTTGATGCTATTGCACTCTGAAATATAAACATAAATCATAGACTATACAGATTATATTAGCACATTAGTCCATTAAATAATAAACAAGAAATATTCAACTATATAAATTCCAGTTCAGGAAATCATCTGCGATATCACCTGAAATTTGGAAAATCATATACGATATCACCTGCAGTTTACACTAACAATCTTCCCCTTAGTTGGATATTTCTTTCCAAAACTAATGTGCTGCTGTCCTGTAAGGTTAGTCTATAAACAAATCTACAGAGCATAGAAACACGGTATAATATCTCCATAAAAATTAACTCCCCCTTAATCAAGGAGCTAATCCAAACAATGATTTATTACCAAAAACTAATTTATTTCAAACTTCAAAAAGTTTTTCGAAATAAACTAAGTTAAACTAAAACCATAAACCATTGTAGCAAAATATCATCCAAACTAGCAAAACATCCTAACAGATAAAGATTTAAACAGACCAACTAAAGTGTTTTGCAACCAACATAAATAAAATAAAAGGAAATTGTTTAGGGAACCACATCACATCACCAAAATAAAAGAAATTGTTTTAGGACATCACAAACCTAGCCACCAACAAGATAGTGGCAACATCAACCTTCAGGTTTCAGCTTTCTTCTTTTTCAAACTCCTCTTCTTCTTCATCTTCCTCCTGATCTCCTTCCCTATCACTTCCACCATCACTTGGGTCAAGATCGGTGGTAGCACTGCGCAGTAGCACCGGCTCCAGGTTGCAAAGAAGCAGTAGATCCTCCCCCTGTTTGGGAAGAAATTTCATCAATGAAAGCATTAGTAGCCTGCTTAACCTTAGCCCAACCCTCAACAAGTCCTCCCATTGCACTTGACTGTTTGTGCAAAAAGTTGAGAACTGTTGCCTTAGGGATTGATGGACCAGAGTTGCCCAGAAGATTCATCATGTTGGATAGAATACTTGCAGCATCAGTTCCTGCAAAAGTACTAGGGGCAGCACCTGGGGAAGCACTTGGGATATCACGTGAGATAGCACCAGGAACACTACCAGAAAAAGGTCGTTTAGCGACGGAAATTTCCGTCGCTAAAATTAAAATTCCGTCGCTAAAAATAATCAGCGACGGAAAAATTCCGTCGGTGGTCCGCCGCTACCAGCTCGTCGCAAAGGTGCTCGGCGGGTCAATTTCCGCCGCTATTTTTTTCTTTTACCGACGGAATTTAATTCCGCCGGTGAATTAATGGTTACAAATGACGGAAATTTCCGCCGCTATATTAATTTAATTTAATTAAATATTCATTTTCGGCGGCGGAAATTTCCGTCGCTGTAATAAAAATTAATTTAATTAAATTAATTTCAACAAGCGGAAATTTCCGTCGCCGTAATAAAATTTAAATTGAAATTAAATTATTTCAACATGAAAATACCGTCGCTGAAATTATTTAATTTTAATTTAAATTTTATTACGGCGACGGAATTTTCCGCCGCCGAAATCAAAAATTAAATAAAAATTAAATGATTATAGCGTCGGAAATTCCGTCAAAATTAATTTAATTAAATTAATTTTATTACAAATGACGGAAATTTCCGCCGCCGAAATTAATTTATTTAATTAATTTTTCTTTCAAGATAATTTCAATGACGGAAAATTCCGTCAAGTTTACAAGATTCTAAAATAAATTAAAAAAAAAAATATTTTAAAATATCAAAAAACCAAAATTTTTTGTACCTGATATAACATTTCAATTTCTAAAACTAAAACTATAAAAACTAAAATTCAAATACCATATATTACCAAATAAAAACTAAATACCACCGTACCAATTCGGGAGGGAGAGGTGGGGAGGGGGATAGGGGGATAGGGGGAGAGGGGGAAGGGGGGAAGGGGGGAGAGGGGGAGAGGGGTGGAGCGGGGGAGGGGGAGAGGGGTGGAGCGGGGAGGGGGAGAGGCGGGGAGGGCTCCGCGGGTGCAAATGTCTCAAATGTTTACAAACAAGTATAAATTAATACAACAATGTCTAAAAAGTCCGCAATCAACCCGGGGGACGCCGGGAATTATCTCGGGAGTCCGGGCCGAGACGGCAGCCATCAACGGCGCCAATTGTCTCTCGAGTCTCGCATGACGTCGATCGTTCTCCTCCCCGCATCCGGCGTCCGAACCGCCAAAGCATCCGCAAGCTTTGCCCGCTCGCGTCTCTCCTCCTCCAACGCAGCCTCCGCAGTGTCGACCCTCGGATCATGAAACATGGGCCGGTCAACATTTCTCCGACGGCCGGCCGACGTCGACGGGCATTGCCGCCCGTAATCCCCATCCCTAACACTCGGGCTCCTCTCCTTGGATGTCCCCGAGAGGTGACCTCCGCCAAACATCAGCACGAAGGGACGGGCTCGCCGGAGGCGTTCCATCGGGAACAACGGCGGCTTGATATGCTTTGAAAAATAAAACAAACAATTATAATCATATACACAATGTAAGGTACATAAATAAATTTACATATTCAAAATCAAGTCATTTAATGGTAGTTTACTTACAAAGGCAGTAGCAGATCGATCGTCAACCCATTGCGGAGGTTGATCGGGCGTTTTTTAGAAATTGTATATATAAATGCAACATTTAAACTGATTTAAAAGCATGCATACACTACATTTACACTAAAACTATGGATTTCATAGCATCAACATTGGCTCCCAGCTAACATACGTACATAAACCTATTTAAAAGCATCCATACACTACTACATTTAAATTAACATACATACCATGCGGTCGTGATGCTCGGCGACCGTGAGCGTCCCCGGTATGCAACGCCGCCGACCCCGAGGAGCCTCGCTCTATTGGCCTTGGCCTCGTTCGGATACACCCTCGCCAGCAGCGACCCCCAATATTCGCAAAATTGAGCAAACACCTCAACTGGTCATAAAAGTAGGACACTGAGGGCATTGTTGTCCCGCCGCGAGCCGAGCAAGTATAATAATTTCTCTTCGTGGTACCTATAAAAATATGAATATCTTGTAAACATATAATGATGACATTATAAAAATTAAAAGAGTATAATCATTGTTAATTAAACTAATTAAGGATAGATAAATATGTTACAAATAAAATCCTTAAATGTACTTTTCTAAGCAGCCTCGCCTCAAAGAAAAAAACATATCTAGCCGTCGCCGCCGATGTCTCGGATCCCAATAATATTTAGCCTACAACATATAATGATAACATTACAAAACTAAAAGAGTATAATCATTATTAATTATAACATTTTAATAACAAACTAACATTTAAGTTTTAAATAAAAACCATTAACACATTACCCTAAACTCATCCCACGCATCCTCCTTCCGCCTCTCGTGGCAATTTTTCCAGCTTGGGCCAAAAAATCGGTCATTTTCCGAGACCGCCGGCATTGCCCGATCTTAGTGCTGGTGGGGTATCCACCTACCCACCGCCAAGTATATTTATACAATAACATTTTAACTTAAATAATGAATTATATATAAAGCAAAAAGGAACCAACTTATATCAAATTAATGAAGAGTTACTTATCGGTCATAAAGTGCCGAGATCCGGACATATATCCTCCCCTCGTAATCTACGGTAGTCCGAGTACCGGCCCCAGAGGTGGAGCTAGTACTACCGAGTGAGGGGTCAACACCATCGCTACCGGATCGGGACGGTTGCGGCCCCAAGAATCAAAGTGTAAATGGGCTTGGTCCTCTTACCCCCTTTCTACTAGAACTCATCTCGTACTACAAGAAAATATTAAAATATACAACTTTAACAATAGGAAACAATATATTCACAATACATCTAAAACTTTAAAGTTCTAATAATCTAAAGCATTCACAATACATATAAAACTTTAAACTATTAATAATATAAAGCATTCACAATACATATAAAACTTTAAAGTTCTAATAATCTAAAGCATTCACAATATATATAAAACGACGGATATTAAAAATAATCTAAAGCATTCACAATACATATGAAACTTTAAAGTTCTAATAATCTAAAGCATTCACAATACATATAAAACTTTAAAGTTCTAATAATCTAAAGCATTCACAATACAATTTTAAACTTTAAACTTATTATTAATCTTCGTCCCCATCATCATCACCGGACTACGAATTACTACAAAACTCGAGTTCTTCATCTTCGTCTTCTGACTCGATGAATCAAACTGCAGTTCCTCTTCCTCTTCCTCTTCCTCTTCCTCTTCCTCTTCCTCTTCCTCTTCCTCTTCCTCTCTCGATTCATCAATATCAATGTGCGCGAGATGACCCGAACGAGGCGGGGAGTTGGCAAATTCACCGGTAAGATATCCTCCTCGGGTTCATCAACATTTTGAGGAATATGAGTGACATCATCTAATGGATGATTAGCCGATGAAACGTTAGGTGGCACCGGCATTTCATCCTCTTGATAGGGTGCTTCTAATGACGACTGTAGTTGTCGACGAGGGTAGGTTGTCCAATCATGCTCCTAGCCTTGGTCATCCAAACAGCCTTCACAATCTGTCGGGTCGCTGACGAGGGTAGGGAGTCATGTATACTGTTGTGCTTGAGATGCTAAGATGAAGACGTCGTCGCCATTATGTCCGGACGAGTCCTTTACATCGACGAGGTCAAATATGGCGTGCTTCTTAACACCTCGCACGCATCCCGCCAATCACAATTGAACAAGACAACACCGTTTCTACCCAAATACTCCACCTCGACTACTTCTTTCAGATGCCATAATAATCATTCCCTATAAGCTTCACACCGCTATTCCACGTCAATTTAGAGCCCCGTAAGCTTTGGTATGAAACACATAGCCATTCACGAAATAACCGTTGTATAAATGAACGTTCAAGTACGGAGATGATGCTAAATGTCTTAACCTCAGCCTTTGGCATCACCCGGATGTTCAGCTATCTATAAGACAATATTGTAACCAATTTAATACAATTTTAAGATTGAATGTTTAAAGAAGTGTATAGAATAAATTTGAATGAAACGAAATATTTACATATTTCCTTAGCCGGTTTGGAAATTCTCTTTCGTCCTAGTTGCGATGAGTTACGGAGATAAATCCCGAGCTAAATCTTCAAACATTCTCGCAATAGGGTTAAAACAAGGCATTTCATATGCAGGTAATTAAACATGCATAATTTAATCGACGAGGCGTAAACATAACATCAATGACTTACTTGATATATTCCCCAACCTCGTCGCAGCTTAAGAAGAACATACGCTTTCGACCGCGGCAAACTTCTTTAGCGGTTAACGTACGCGTACCAACCCGTTTGCCGAGGAACCGACCGAGGATGAAAATACGCAGATGTTTCCCTTAGACGGAAAACCACCATCGTAATTGCGGCCAACCCTAGTCAATCTCGTATCAACATCGGGAGGAAAATATGTTCCGACAAAGGCAACAATCTCATCTATGATAACAAATGTGCTCTGAAATTGAGGCCTCGACTACGGCCCTATTGCTCATCTTCCTTTTCAATTGGCCTAGATACCTAAAAGTCATTCGTAGATTAAAACATAAATAATGTTAAAGAAGGTATATTGTTAACGCTCAAATTATTTAGAAATAGAATAAATTCAATTACCTCTCAAATGGATACATCCATCTCGTATTGAAATGGACCACCGACTCTAGCTTCGTATGCCAAGTGGACCGGTAAATGCTCCATAGAATCAAAGAATGAAGGAGGAAATATCTTCTCAAGTTTGCACAAAGTCACTACGATGCTCTCCTCAAGCTTTTTCATGTGATCAACACGCAAGGTGGTCGATGTTAACGCTCGGAAAACTCACTTAACTCGTTAACGCCTACCCGTATATTGTCGGCAAGAGACCCCGAGAGCAATCGGAAGTAGCCTATCCAAAGAAAACGTGGCAATCGTGACTCTTCAAACCTCGCACTTTCCCCTCCTCTACATCGACACGCTACCAATGTTAGACGCGTAACCATCCGGAAGCCTTAACTCCTTGAGCCATTTCAGGAGGAGGAGCCTCTTTTCCTTTGTAAGCACGTATTGAGCCACTCGGTCTAACCGGTTTACCATTGACGCCGTATACCAAGTCTAAGGCCGGCCGCCTACATATTTCCTTAAGGTCCTTTCGAGCTTTTTCGTTGTCTTTAGTTGTTCTCTTGAAATCCATCAACGTGTTAAAAACATTATCGAATACATTCTTCTCAATGTGCATCACGTCAAGGTTATGTCGAATGAGATTTGTTTTCCAAATATGGCGCCCTCCCAAAATATACTCCTCTTGATCCAGTTATGGGTAGTCCCAAACCCTTGTATTTTGGTCTTCGAAAACTTTTTCCCCCACCGAGGATCGGGCAATCTAGATACCTCCTCATAGACCGTGTCACCACTTAAACGAATCGGGGCCTCATCATGGTCAATCTTGTTCTTTTTAAACGCATTCTTCGGGTCCCGAATGGGTGGTCCTCCGGAAGAAATTGTCTATGGCAATCGAACCAACATGGTTTTCGAGTGCGTGAGCGTGAAAGACTTTGTGTCACTCATACAATACGGACAGCCAACTTCCCGTGGGTGCTCCAACCCGATAACATCCCATATGCAGGGAAGTCATTAATCGTCCACATCAACGCAGCCTTCATGCCGAAATTCTCTCGCTGAAAGCATCCCACGTTTCGACCCCATCCTCCCAAAGCCGCTTCAATTCGGCCCATCAAAGGTCGGAGATAGACGTCAATGTTCCTCCTGTGGCTGTTTGGGCCTGGGGATGAATAACGACAAGAACATGTAGGGATCACTCATACACAACCAGGGCGGAAGATTGTAGACAGTGGCTATAACCGCCAACAAGAGTAAGATTTTGCCCCAGGACCAAACGGATTGAAACCATCGGAAGCTGTATGCATAACCGTATATTTCTTGCTTCGACGCAAAGTCGGGATAAGTCTCATCAAAGTGTTTCCATGCCTCCCCATCACCGGGATGAATCAACACACCATCTTCACGCAAACTTTCCTTATGCCAACGCATTGCCTCTCGCAAGAGATTTAGACGCGTAGAGGCGTTGCGGCCTTGGAATCAACCCGCATGTAACGCAACCGCTTATGTGGTATGTTTTTCTTGTGTTTTGAACTCCTCCGACTTGGCTTATATCTACTTTGTCCGCAAATTGAACACTCTGTCTTCGTGAATCTTCCTTGTAGAATAGCATGCGATCATTCTTACACGCATCAATCTTTTCATAACATAGCCCAATCGCCCAACCAACTTCTTTGTCTCATAAAAGTTTGTAACCATCTTATTCTCTTTCGGCAACATCCGCTTAATTGCTTTCATGATACGATTATAGCGGATCGGCTAATATTGCAATCAGCCTTTATGTTAAGGAGCTCGGCACAGCCTCCAACACACTGATCTCGCAACTGGATAGACCTTCTCTTGCGAGTCCATAGCATCAATAAATTTCTTGGTCTGCAGGGGTTGGTTCTTGCTTTGTTGGTTCTCTCGACCAATCGAAGGAAGGACCCGCCGCATCCCTAACCATATCTTCCATATTCAAAGGTGGTTCTTCATTGTCCCGAATAATAGGTTCGGGTTCGGGAGGTACATGAATATTCTCGGGGATTATTCGCAACATTTGTGCGCAATCTCGCCACCATGACGGGTCCACCGTTTGTACCCAACTTCAAACCCGTTACGCAAAGATGTTTCGAGTCTCGATCAAGCTTAGATACTTGACATTACAACACTTGTCGCATGGACACCTAATCTTACCATCCTTATCCATGTGACCGGTTTTATTTAATTGAGCAAATTCAACAAACCCCTTCAACCCTCTATAAAACTCGGATTGATACCGCGTTGATTCGGCAACTTCCGCTTATACATCCAACTACGATCATCGTTATGAACATCACTCCTCGATTTGCAATCCATATATTATACGTACACTCAATTTAATCGACGGATGAAACAAAATCGGGATGTTAATAATTATTGGATTTCATAATATATTAACGGTTAGAAGTAATTAACGTATTATCATTCCCTAAATTTGAATTACAAACTTAAAAGCAACACGGATCTTCTTAAAATAAATATAAAGCTTCTAACTCATATTTAACAATATATTAACAGGTCTTCTTAAAGTGTCTAGGAACTCGTTCCCGCTCCCGAACTCGAATCTCTACTCTTCCTCCGCCTCGGTCCCCGGGAGGTCTTTGGTCTAGGTATGTTGAAAAAGTCGGGTCGAACCTCGTCCTGGCTCGGGTATCGTGTGGTGGTGGATATATCGGTGCGGTAGCTCTCGCATCGCTCTTCATGCCGCCTCAAGGCCTCCTCAAGCGAGCTATCACTTCGGGATCATTTCTCAGCAGCTCTCCGAATCTCCCGTCTCTCATAATCTGCCTGCAATGTCGCCGATTGATTTCATCGGGGTTGCTCTTGGCCTCCATGCCTCTTAATGTCATTTGGAAGAATAGTGCCCCTAAAACACTCTCGGCGTCGAGCCTCTATCATCACCGTACTGAGACCTTGTCGCTCCTCGTACCATGTCGATACTGCGTTGGTCGAAATGTGCTACCTCTAGTATGACTGAGTAGTGGTCGTATCGGAAGAAAGCCCTCTAGAAATGCTCGCCAAAGAAATGTGTGAGTGCGAGGCTCGATCATAATCATCGGCATTGTATTAGTCGTCAATCGCTTCTCTCAAAGTCCGAATGGTCTGCTGCGAGTATCCGTACTGCTAATGCACTCACTAGAGATGGAATGCAAAGGATGATACATGTAGTCCGGAAGTCGGACCAAATAAGCGGCCACGTCTGAATATCTCTGGCAGAGTGCTGCCGATCCCCATGCCGGAATCCCAATAGTTCGGAGTTTGCGGTCTCATATCAGAGGCAGAGGCCGACCTCCTATCCAGCTCTCGGTAAGCGGCATCCCTCAATATCCTGTGTCCGGTCACCCAAGGTAATGCCGTACTTGCCCCTGGCGGTGGCGAGATCAACGAAATCTCTCATACGGCCACAATGATAGTAATGCATTTTGAACCAATGTACTCGGATCCTCAGCTAATCTATCAATGCCGTGGTATGTCTCAGCTAGCAGCCCACAGTTGAATGATGTCCATCGCTCACGACCTTGATTGAATATGCCGGATGTCAACTCCTCGATCACCTCTCAAATTTGCTGATGATCTCTAACGGCGTAGTGGACACACTCCGATGTAGCCGCGAAGTAGTGCGCGAGACAGAATGAGCAACATGAATATATCTAAGGAAGTGGATAGATCAAGCAGTCAGGGGCTGGTCAGGCTCAATGCTGGCTATATGAGTCAAGTCTATGAATCTATCGTCAGCGACAATGCCCGATACCCGGTCTGGCTGATAATCCCAAGAATTCGAGATGGTTGCTCAGTGGCTGATGCGTCTGTCTCGAGGAAATGCCACGGTCCTGACTTCGGCCCACTTGATCGAGTGCTCGAAAATCCTCCATCGTTGGCACCGGATCGTTGTACGATAGGGTGAACACATGTCGCTCCGAATCCCAGCACGAAGCGGCTCGGAGCGGATCGATCAATCTTCCAATCTTTTAGAGACCGGATGCATGGCATGCTATACCTCCTGTCAATAAGTTTCCGGTGTTGTTTTTGGTGAAAGCGCGTGAGTTCAAGAATGTCTTGTTGAAATTGAAACTTCGCGGGAAACAATTTCTCCATTGTAATGCTCCATCTTTGCCTTAAATTGGAAATTTCTTTGGGACTTTTACCTATTAATATTGTGAATAATTGTATCAACAAATCTTGAGCTCTAGTTCAAACTAAACTAAAGGATAATGGTGTCCCTACCTAACCACCTACTCTGTCCTTTAAGTGCATGTTTGATAAACCTATCCATCCCGAAATGCGTGATTACTATTGTGAATAATTTTAAATATTAATATTTAATTCTTTGTTGTAAAATATATAATTTTACAACGATGAATTAAATTAACATTTATAAACAAGATGAGAGTCGTTATCATCCACAACTATCAAAACCCTATCTCAGCTTAGAACAAGAAAGATAGAACAAATAAGTTCTTGTCCGGTTTGAGCAAAGGATTTTACATTTAATATAGGTTTTCCGGTTTCGCTTTGTCCTCCTCTCTAAGAATCTCAAAGATCACGGCCATGTCTTGACGGTGCTGTTTACTCTTGGCTGGTGATATACGGTCACAAGTAAAAACAAGGTAACGATATAGCACCGGTGAAGAGAAAACGAACTTTCCTCCAATTTTTCAATCTCCACCTTCCATTTTACCCAAAGATCTGATTGCGAGAATCTTTCTCATGAGCAGGCAGAAGTGGCGGTGTTGCCCTCAATCTCACGGTTGCACATGCGTACGCCAAGCCGTGAGATTGAGGCTACTTCAAGCCAGCTGCCCGGCTCATGAAAGTACTGATCAATGGAAGGTGAAGGCCCTATTAAAAATTGGAGGAAGATTTTGTTTTCTCATCAGCAGTGTTATCTTTGTTACCTTGTTTTACTAATGACCATCTTACCGATGAAGTAAAAAAGCAACGGCTGAGCTGTGATGTTTGAATCCTTAGAAGAGAAAGCAGTGAAGCTGAAAAACTCTTATTAACGAAAATCACTTTATCAAGCTGACAGAGACTATTTGCTCTATATTTCTTGATCAAATGGACGGATTTTGATAGGCGTAGGTGAGAAAGGCTCTCATCTTATTATATTTTAAGATGTTAACCACCAACCACAATACCACTAGGTGCATCTAGGGTGCCGGGATTGATATCGGGCGCTCAAACGTAGGCGATATTACATCACCGTTCGCGATGCCGTCAATCGCCCCAAAATGGGATCTAGAACCATACTAAGGTAGTGTGCGGTTGAATATGTTACATTATTGATACATTCGCCCCCTTCCTCCCCCTTTGACTTTAAAAGCCTTGAAAATCAGATATTTAGTAACTTATCTAATTGTTGCATATGTAACATGTTATGTTTACTAAATATGTAACATGTTATATTTACTAAATATAACATGTTACACCGATGGAAAATATCAAGTCTATTGCACAAGCATTTGGCCCAAGATTGAAACTTTAAAAGTAGATTTACTATTATAATTAATCGAAAACAAGAAAATCCCCAAGCTGCCGGTTTTGTATCTTCTACAAGCGAAGTTGGGGATTTCTTGTTTTGATTAATTGCTAAATCTACTTTCAAAGTTTCAATCTTTGGACTAATCTTGTGCAAAAAACTTGAGATTTTCCACTCGGCATAACCCATGGTAGTGGTTGTACGTGATAGTAGTGGGGTGGAAAATATCAAGTTTGCACAAGCATTTGGCCCAAGATTGAAACTTTGAAAGTAGATTTATTATTATAATAATTAATCAAAGTTTCAATCTTTGGACCTAACGCTTGTGCAAAAACTTGAATTTTCCACTCGGCCTAACCCATGGTAGTGGTTGTACGTGATAGTAGTGTGGTGGAAAATATCAAGTTTGCACAAGCATTTGGCCCAAAGATTGAAACTTTGAAAGTAGATTTATTATTATAATAATTAATCAAAGTTTCAATCTTTGGACCTTGCGCTTGTGCAAAAAAAATGATATTTATATATACATATATGTATATTTTTATTTTAATTTTTATTAAATATAACATGTTACATATTTGATTATGAGTACGGTTATTTATCGTTTTCTTTATAGTGGCATATGTTTTCTTCTATTCGTCAATATTACTAAATATGTAACAAACTAGGATACATAAGCTGTATCCTAATTTGTTTCATATAAGGTGCATCTAGGGTGCCGAGATTGATTTCGGGCGCTCAAGCGTAGGCGACATAATCACCGTCCGCGATGCCGTCAATCGCCCCAAAATGAGATCTAGAACTAGATGTTCCTAAATTATTTCATCACGAGTTTTCTAACTTATTTGTTTATGCTTGAATATTACGTTTTTAAATTAATTATTACCACCATTTAGATTACGCATTATTCGTTTTCTTTAGCTCTTTATCAATTATTTTTGTGATTTTCATAGATACTCTTTATTCTCGGTTATGGTTCTCAAAGCACATTTTATGATTTCGGGTACTACACCTTAAATGTTGGTTTACTTATTTACGCGACACGTATATACGAAAGCTTGTATCCTAGTTTGTTTCATATAAATGGATTTACAAAAATTTTAAAAATGTCTTTGACTTGAGATGCTTTTCCTTTAATGCCTAATATGTATCTGTATTGGTTTCTCTACCTCATCAAAAAAAAAAAAAAATTGATAAGAAAAGAAGTGTATATATTATCTCTACCTCAACAATTAAAATCTAACTCGTCAATCACAAACTAAGTTCCCTTATAACACGGATGTTTGGGAAAGTTAGGAAGAAATCCCCTCATAAGTCTTAACAGAACCATGAACAACTCTATTTCGAGACAAAACGACTCAACTAACCAAAATTTTTGGTATACCAACCTTCGG